>WNYA01000779.1:23761-115522 GCA_019512145.1 Engystomops pustulosus | reverse complement strand
TACTCCTCTTACTCATGTTCCCACTAGACACCAGGGATTATATATTAGTAGTACTCTTACTCATGTTGTTCTAGGTATAAGATACATACTAACAGGATAAGTGGCGCTTCTGTCAGTACAGACGCCCCTGATCTAATGGCTTCCTGTGAATGTTTGTGTAAGCGATGTCATACAGTGCAGGGCCCGGGGTGTGGAGGGCCCGGGTTCGCCGGGTCATACATGAAGACTTCCAGGAACCGCTCTACAGATATTCTCAATCTGCTGGTATTTTTTGCATGGCACAGAAACAAATCGGGGAGGGGGAGCGGATACGGTCTTCACGTGACGGCCGCTCTGACGAACAGAACATAAGTCGCTAATTAATTTGTCCGAGCGCGCGGCGATTATATCTGGGGAGGTGGAAGGGGTGAGGATTATTTTAATGTGTTCTCTCTGCAGAGCTGATGGGCCGGGGCTGATGAGATAATGGCATGCGCCTTGTACATGTCGCTCCGCCAGCTTCGCACCTCACATAATTGAGGCCGGCACCTCCTAGGTACTTGGTGGTGTAATTGGAGTACAACGTCATTCTACTCGCCACGGGTGTTGGTTCCCATCACTTAGATACAAGTGCAGCCAGAAATACATATACATTCTCGCCGGGTTTGTTGCGCTTGCTTTTGCTAAAAATACTTTCAGGGAGTACCACAGAACTTTACTCATCAACCTCCATCTCACTGAATCTCAATCTACCTCAATCTTCTCCCGTCTCCTGCCGGTCACCCGATGCAGACTCCTAGAATAATAGGCTTGAGTATATTATAAGATGGATACAATGGGGCTCATTTACCAAGGGTGCCGAAAGCAGCGACTTTCCCGTGGTTCCCAAACATCCGAGTTTTGCGCCGAATTGCCAGGGGTATTGTGAAGCACGCATCAGATTTTCGGCGACATCCAGAACCGCTTCCACACGTCAGGAAAGCGGGGGCGTGCGCCTTCGGACAACCCACGCGATTCGACAAACCACAGAATTTTAAAAACGGATTGGGTCTCAAGATCAGCACTCACATGCCACCAGGAAGAAGAGGCGTGATCTCCGGCAGAATCGGCGCAACAGCGGACACATGCTGGTGAGGAGAGTCGGACGCACAAGTTAGTGAATCACGCCGACGACCCGATCTCGGACAACGCCACAGCCCCAGGATTGTCAGGGTATTTAAGTAATCTGCCCACATTGTAGTACATTAGGCTGGAAAACATCCCACATCTCTGAATAATGGGCAGAGTAGTAACAGAGTAAGCGAGACGGCGTTCAATCATAGTGTGATCAGTGTACAAGCGGGTAAAGAGAAATGACCCTGCATTTGCCAGGAAATTAATTTTAACCGTTCAGCCTTCCTCTGGTGCCTTCATCTGTTCAGTCTCTTCCTTTGAGACGGTTCACAGAGGAAGAGGGAGGAAGTAAGAAGTGTCCAGACTCTATGCTCGGCACCACTACCAGCATCAGTGACCCATCGCTCGCCCCACATACCAGCATCAGTGACCCCATCCGCTTGCACCCACTAACGGACAGGACCCCATCCCCCATCCGCTACAATGACAGACGCAACGTCAGAATGACCCCATCCCCTGCCTCCACTGCCCGGCATCAGTGACCCCATCCACTCGACCATACCAGCATCAGTGACCCATCCGCTCGCCCCCACTACCGGCAGTGCAGTGACCCATAAGATCGGCCCCACTAACCAGCATACAGTGACACCCATCGATCGCCCCACTACCAGCATCAGTGAAACCCACCATCTCACGCTCGCCCAATACCAGACACAGTGACCCCAATTCCGCTCGCCCCATGCAGCGATCCGTGACCCATCCCCGCTCCACTGCGGCATCCACAGAGAGACCATCTCCGACCTCGCCCCACATGCCGGCATCAGTGACCCCATCCGCTCACCCCACTACCCTTTCATAGTGACCCCCATCGCTTCGCCCCCACTAGACGCATCAGTGACCCCATCCGCTCGCCCCACTCCAGCAGTCAGTGACCCCATTCCGCTTCGCCACTCCCAGCATCAGTGACCCATCTCCCTGGCCCCACTACTGCATCAGTGACCCCATCCCCTCGCCCCACTACCGGCACTAGTGACCCCATCCCCTCACATCTGGTACAGTCTATTTCTCCAGCAGTCACTTCTCACATAACCAACATCTTCTGGTCTCTCTCTCTTCAGGTGTCGTCCCCTCATCTTTCCAGCTGTTGCCCCATTACTAAAGACCCTTCTCTGGACCCATCCAGTGCTGATAACTACTGACCAATCTCGTATCTCCCTTTCATCTCCAAACTCCTGGAAGGCCCGGTCTGTTCTCTATAACCGGCAATCTCTCCGCTAACTCCCTCCATGACCTCCAACAATCTAGTAAGAGCAGTGTCAGTGGAAACCAAAGTCTCCAATGGCCTCACTACTAAATCCATAGCTGATTATTCTCTCCTCATTCTTCTGGATCTCTCGGAGCGTTCGATACTGTGGACCACCAGCTCCTCCTCAGTATACTTCGCTCCATTGGCCTATAGGACATTGCACTCTCTTGGTTTTCTTCCTGTCTTTCGCACTTTCAGCGTCTCCTTCTCTGGATCTGTCTCTTCTCCTCTTCCTCTCAGTGTCGGGGTCCTCAGGGCTCAGTCCTAGGTCCTCTCCTCTCAGTGTCGGGGTTCCTCAGGGCTCAGTCCTAGGTCCTCTCCTCTCAGTGTCGGGGTCCTCAGGGCTCAGTCCTGGGTCCTCTCCTCTCAGTGTCGGGGGTCCTCAGGGCTCAGTCCTAGGTCCTCTCCTCTTCCCCCTCTATACTGCCCCCATCAGACAAACCATCAGCAGATTTGGTTTTTGATTTGATACTTCTGCACGTAACATCAGCCCTGCCTTACTCCAGACCTCTAGTGACGGTCTCTCTGCTGTCTCTAACATCATGTCCTAATCTTTCTAAGACTGAACTTCTTGTCTTTCCACAATCTACTTACTGACCCAACCCTGGCCTCTCCATCTGGGTCTGTGGGGTCACTATAACACTGAGGCAGCAGGCCGCTGTCTTGGGGTTGTGCTGGACTTGTTTGCACCATATAGTCAATCTCTTGCTCGCTCTTCCCGCATCTCAGAAACATCTCCTGATTCTCTGTCTAGACTCCTGTAACTCCCTACTAATTGTTCTTCCACTTACTAAACTCTCATCTACAATTTATTCTTAATGCAGCAGCTGGGCTCGTGTATCAGAGCAATCACTGCATGAAACTGCAACTCTGCCTTTACTAACCCATCCAATGTCCTCCTCCCTCTTATCCGGCAAACACCAGATCCCAAGGTCCAGGCTTCTCTGCAGTCACATTCACCTTGGTCTCTGTATATGAGATGCGGCTGATTACTTGATCAAGCAACTTCAACTTCATATATTAAATAATTTTTATTGCGTTCCCTATAAAGAATGTCTGGACCATTATACAAGCTCTTATATCTCACCCCCCACCCTCATCCTCATTGACTGTAAGCTCTTGTGTCACCCCCTCATCCTCATAGACTGTAAGCTCTTGTGTCACCTCCTCATCCTCATAGACTGTAAGCTCTTGTGTCACCCTACTCCTCTTACTCATGTTCCCACTAGACACCAGGGATTATATATTAGTAGTACTCTTACTCATGTTGTTCTAGGTATAAGATACATACTAACAGGATAAGTGGCGCTTCTGTCAGTACAGACGCCCCTGATCTAATGGCTTCCTGTGAATGTTTGTGTAAGCGATGTCATACAGTGCAGGGCCCGGGGTGTGGAGGGCCCGGGTTCGCCGGGTCATACATGAAGACTTCCAGGAACCGCTCTACAGATATTCTCAATCTGCTGGTATTTTTTGCATGGCACAGAAACAAATCGGGGAGGGGGAGCGGATACGGTCTTCACGTGACGGCCGCTCTGACGAACAGAACATAAGTCGCTAATTAATTTGTCCGAGCGCGCGGCGATTATATCTGGGGAGGTGGAAGGGGTGAGGATTATTTTAATGTGTTCTCTCTGCAGAGCTGATGGGCCGGGGCTGATGAGATAATGGCATGCGCTGTACATCGCCCGCCGCTCGCACACTAATTGGGCCTGACCTCCTGGTACTGGCTGGTAATTGTTATGGATAGAGTTTTGTCCTGCATCCCTATGGCAGGTAACGAGTGAAGGTTGTGAGTTCAAATTCCTTCTGGGCAAAATATTATATAAGCGAATAACATGAAATAATTTAGAGACAATAGATTCCCGGACCCGACACATGTATACAAAGGATTCCCGGACCAGACACATGTATACAAAGGATTCCGGACACCCAACACATGTATCACAAAGGATTCCGAAAACCCGACACATCTGTCATAAGATCCGGAACCGACAAATGTATACAAGTTCCGGAAAACCCAACACATTGTTACAAAGGTCCCGGACCGACAATGGATACAATGGATTACGGACCAACACATTTGTACAACAGGAATCCTGGACCAGACACTGTATACAAGGATTCCGGGACCCTGACACTCATGTATACAAAGGATTTCGGAACCCAAACATCTGTATAAAGGGATCCGGACCAGGGACCAAATGTATACAAGGATTCCCGGACCCGATAATGTATACAGAGGATCTGCGGAACCCCTAACTCATCTGTACAAAGGACTCCCGGGACCGACAATGTCTTCAAAGGATTCCGGAACCAACACATGTATCCAAAGGGATTCCGGAACCAAACATATGTACCAAGGACATCCCGGACCAGACAAGGTATACAAAGGATTTGGAACCCGACACATGTATACAAAGATTCCGGAACCCAAACATCTGTACAAGGAAAATCCCGGACCAGGACCACATGTATACAAAGGATTCCGAGAAAACCCCCAACACATCTGTACAAAGGAATCCGGACAGACAATGTTACAAAGGATTCGGAACCAACCATCGGTACCAAAGGATTCCGGAACCCAACACATCTGTACAAAGGAATCCCGGACCAGACACATGTATACAAGGATTCCGGAACCCAACACATCTGTACAAAGGAATCCCGGACCAGACACCATGTATACAAGGATCCGGACCCGAACATGTATACAACGGATTCCGGAACCAATCACACTGTACAACGGAATCCCGGACCAGGACACATGTATACAAGGATTCCCGGACCGACAACCTGTAACAAAGATTCCGGAACCCAACACATCTGTACAAAGGAATCCCGGACCAGACACATGTATACAAAGGATTCCGGAACCCAACACATCTGTACAAAGGAATCCCGGACCAGACACATGTATACAAAGGATTCCCGGATCCGACACATGTATACAAAGGATTCCGGAACCCGACACATGTATACAAAGGATTCCGGAACCCGACACATCTGTACAAAGGATTCCCTGCTCAAAGTCTACTCAGGGAAATCCCCTGCAGACAGATACTCGTAGTCTGTAGAACAAGATAAGACATTGAGTACCGAAAACGACAGAGACCCAGGAGTGACCCGTTCTGAGTTTGAAAGTATCAAACAAGTACCGAGGTTTCAATACATTATGCAACCCTACATGAGTGTAGCTGGACTGTACAACCTGTTTTCTGCAGATACACATTAGACTTGTCCATAACAAGCCTGGATTTTGCAGATAAACATGATACTTTGCAATAGCAGGACTGTACAGCCTATATTTAGCTGATACGCATAAGACTTGGGTGTAGCTGGACTGTACAGCCTGTATACTGCAGATACACATAAGACTTGGGTCTATATTCTGAAGATAAACAAATAGGACTTGGGTGTAGCTGGACTGTACAGCCTGTATACTGCAGATACACATAAGACTTGGGTCTGTATTCTGAAGATAAACAAATAGGACTTGGGTGTAGCTGGACTGTACAGCCTGTATTCTGCAGATAAACAAATAGGACTTGGGTGTAGCTGGACTGTACAGACAGTATTCTGCAGATACACATAAGCCTTGGGTGTAGCTGGACCTTACAGCCAGTATTCTGCAGATACACATAAGACTTGGGTGTAGCTGGACCTTACAGACAGTATTCTGCAGATAACTTGCATGGATGGACACTATGTACAGTATCGGCGCGGCCGGTCTCTAGTGATCTAGTTCTGGTAACTTACTAGACCTCTGATGGGTTAAATACCGGTGAGAGGAATCCCCGCTCATCCACGTAGTCCTTCCGCAGACGAGCTCCCAGGGCGAACATCTGCTGCATCCCGATGGTGGTGAGCTGTCCGGGGAAGGTGCCGCCCTGTCAGACAAAGACGTGGTAAGTGCACGGCAGGGAGGGGCATGTGCACCCACATACCTGTACCTACCTTCAGCTTGTGTGATCTGTACCGCTCCTCAAACGGGGAAGGGGGCCTGGGCCCACCCAATAGATCAGTGACCTGATAATTAAACTGTGTGTGATCTGGTGCTTCCAGGAGATTCGGGGACCACTCCACCTGGGAAGTAAAAGAAACGTTCTGGATATGAGAAGTTTCATGGCACCGAATGTATCAACAGGTACATTCTGTATCCTCACACTGCTGTGCTCTGTGCTTCCTGCAGCCAGTATTAGGTAGTGTCCCTGGAGAGATGTGTAATCCATACATCTGTATGTTTTTAGTAGCAGAAGGACTGTGAAATATGGATTTAATATTCCAGGACTTCTGGGGAGGTGTCCTCACACTGCTGTACTCTTAGTTTTCTGCACAGGTATTGACCCTAGAAGGGTTTGTGTGTGAGGATATATATATATATATATATATTATATATAATATACCTTTGTGTATGTTGTTAGTAGGAGCAGGACTGTGATATATGGATTTATATTCCAGGATTGTAGCTTCTTCGAGTCGATTATGCTACTAAAAACAACAGAGTTGGATTACACATCTCTTCCAGGGACATACCTACTACTGGCTGCAGGAGCACAGAGCACAGCAGTGTGAGGATACAGAATGTACTGTTGATACATTCGGTGCCATAGAAACTTCTCATATCCAGAACGTTTCTTTTACTTCCCAGGTGGAGTGGTCCCCGAATCTCCTGGAAGCACCAGATCACACACAGTTAATTATCAGGTCACTGATCTATTGGGGGGCCCAGGCCCCCTTCCCGTTTGAGGAGCGGTACAGATCACACAAGCTGAAGGTAGGTACAGGTATGGGTGCACATGCCCCTCCTGCCGGTGCACTAAACGTCTTTGTCTGACAGGGCGGCACCTTCCCCGGAAGCTCACCACCATCGGATGCAGCAGATGTTCGCCCTGGGAGTCGTCTGCGGAAGGACTACGTGGATGAGCGGGGATTCCTCTCACCGGTTATTAACCCATCAGAGGTCTAGAAGTTACCAGAACTAGATCACTAGAGACCGGCCGCGCCGATACTGTACATAGTGTATCCATGCAGTTACTGCAGAATACTGTTGTAAGGTCAGCTACACCCAAGTCTTATGGTATCTGCAGAATACTGGCTGTAAGGTCCAGCTACAACCAAGGCTATGTGTATTGCAGAATACTGTTGTACAGTCCAGCTACACCCAAGTCCTATTGTTATCTGCAGAATACAGGCTGTACAGTCCAGCTACACCCAAGTCCTATTGTTTATCTTCAGAATACAGACCCATCTTAGTGGATCTGCAGTATACAGGCTGTACGTCCAGTACACCAAGTCTATTTGTTTTCAGAATATAGACCCAAGTCTTATGTGTATCTGCAGTATACAGGCTGTACAGTCCAGCTACACCCAAGTCTATGCGTATCAGCTAAATATAGGTGTACAGTCCTGCTATTGCAAAGTATCATATTTATCTGCAAAATCCAGGCTTGTTATGGCCAAGTCTAATGTGTATCTGCAGAAAACAGGTTGTACAGCAGCTACACTCATGTAGGGTTGCATAATGTATTGAAAACTCAGTACTTGTTTGATACTTTCAAACTCAAAAGGGTCAATCCTGGGTCTCTGTCGTTTGGTACTCAATGTATCTGTTCTACAGATACGAGTATCTGTCTGCAGGGGATTCCTGAGTAGACTGTGCAGGAAATCCTTTGTGTACAGATGTGTCGGGTTGGATCTTGAAATGCGTCGGTTACGGATCCTTTGTATACATTGCTGGATCCGGGAATCCTTTGTAGTCGGTGGTCCTGTACATGGTCTGTGGGTTCCTTCGTACAAGACGGTTGGGTTCAAGGTACCTTTGATAACATTGCTGGTCAGGGGATCTTCATGTTGGTTAACCTTGAGTGTCGGGTCCGGGTCCTGAGACAGTTGTCGCTTGTAAGATTGGGGTCGGAACGTTCACAGTTGTCGGGTCCGGGGAATCCTTGTATACATGGTTCGGTCCAGGATTCCTTGTACAGGTGTGGGCGGAAATCCTTGTATGTGTCGGCGTCCGGGGAATCTGTTACATTGTCTGGTCGGGATTGTACAGAGTGTTGGGTCCGAATACGGGAAAGGCGGGCGGGATCTGTCCAATGGTTGGGGGCCGGAATCTTTGTACAGAGTGTGGGTCGGAATGGTAAAAGTGCGTGGGATCCGAAAGATGTGGGTCGTAACCTGAACAGTGTTTCTTTTCCTCCTTTTTCTCTCTCCTCCTTTTCCTTTTTCTTTCTTCTTGTTTTCTTTTCCTTTTTTTTTTCTCTTTCTCTGTCCCTGGGACCAAAATCTGTCCCGAGCACCAGAAATGTGTCCAACAGTCCCTGCTAGACCAGTTTTCTTTTAGTCTACTTTCCGCCAGTTTACAGCGCCCAAAAAGGGCTGCGACACATATTAATTGTGTCTGAGTTTCCACTCCGCCAAAGCCACGCCCCTTTTCGGAGAAGAGTCGGAGCAGACGGAAAAAGGCATTTTTTCTGGCGCCGCCAGCTAATAAATAGGTAGGAGAGCAGAACATGTGGTGAGAGCGCCACAAAACTGGCGGAAACGCCATAGTAAATGTCCCCCAGTGTGTTTTTAGGCCGTTTTTAGTTAGTGTGTTTTCATTGTTAAAAACGCATGCGTTTTTGACAGGTTTGACCAATTATCTTAATTCAAACTGGTCAAAAATGCATGGATTTTTTACGATCTGAAAACGCACTAACTAAAAACGGCCCCAAAGCGGCCGAAAAACGCCATGTGTGTCACCATCCTTAGCCAGACACTCAAATCCGTTCCTATCTGTCAAGGTTGTAAAGTGCCGGGATATGGTGTAGGATGAGAGTGGCCAGCCGGAAGCTCCCTGTGCGCAGCTTCCGTGCCCCGCAGCGCAGGACATAAGCAGCACCGGAGGAGGTGAGAACCCCACAAAAAGCCCGCCCCAGCCAGGCTCTTTAACGTTTCTTTAACGTTTCTATTTGTTTTTATACGGAACTGTATAAGGACTCATTATGTGTTGGACAAACTGTATTTCCTAGTGATGGTATTTAATATTTTATTCCGTGTACTGGGAAGCTGGAAAAAAAATTCCAAATTTAATGAAGCTGACGAAAAGATACACTTGCACCATTTTCTTGTGCGCACTGTTTACGTTTCATACAGTGGGTCACCAATGAGCTGATAATCAAACACGTCATACCACGTGGGGCTGAATCCAAAGGCAGTGCAGCGGGGGGTGCAACCAGGAGCGCTATCAGGGGGGCTCACGAACGCCCACGAAAACGGGGCGCCCAAACGGCCCACGCGCGAAAAACGCCCAGGGTGTCACCACCTGTCCACGACAACAAACTCCGTTCTGATGCTGCAAGGTTGTAAGGTGCGATGATGGTGTATAGAGATGAGAGGGCCAGCACGGAAGCTCCTGTGCGCAGCGTCCTGCCGCGTAGCCTGCAGGCCCTAAGCAGCACCGCTGCGATGGAGGTGATGAGAACCCCACAAAAAGCCCCCGCCCCCGCCAGGCTCTGTAAACGTTTCCTTAACGTGTCCTATTTGGGTTTTTAACATACGAACTGTAGAAGGACTCAGTTAGTGGTGGACACCTGTATTGTCCTAGGGGTGGGAGTGCTTGGGTAAGTTTTTATTTATCCGTACTGGAATCTGGAAAAAACCTTCCAAAATTAATGGAGCTGAGCTGACGAAAAGATACACTTGCACCATTTTCTTGTGCGCACTGTTTCTACGTCTTTCATCGCTGAGATACCCAATTTATACAGGTTTTATTATGTTGCAATACATCTGTATTTTCATTTTTTTTACTTTCACTAATTTTTTAGACCCCCCTTGGGTGGGAATAGAGGGTTGTAAAAGACCGTTAGACAATGGTTATGAGGTGCGGGTACATAATTAGAAAACGGGCATCCCCTTAACCCATGTGCAATCTCATCCTGCTCAACCACTTGGGCTTGTTATGAGGCGTCTGTGGATGTATCTTTGTGGTGTCAAACTGAAATTTCTAACCAGCATGGAGAACCAGAAACTTGCTGGTTGCTCATCCTCAACAAATATCAGGGATTAGTTGTCACCCAGCTTTCCTCAAAACAGAAAGAACCTCATGTTAAATATCAGAATGAATTGTGAATAATGTAACAGAAGAAGACGTCTCACTGACATATCAAGAACCATTTTTATACTTGAGGTGATGCACATTAGTAATGGTCTTCACCAAAATGGCTGCCAATTGAAGACAGGGAACTGTATGCTGTATTATGCTCTAGTGTCAGGGTTTTTACAGTGAGTTGTTGGACTTTGTAGCATGTAATGAGCTGTCAGGTGAAACTTGGAGCCTGGAGCAAGAGTAAGGGTGTGACTTACAAGTCTTTACATTGTCATGCAGCACAGGAATGCTAGTATTTTTACGTCCACATACAACCAGCAGAAAACAAGAATGATTTTTTCCCCCCCGCGTGTGACAAAAAAAAACTACAGAAAACCTCCCACAGTTGTGACACCCAGCTTTTCTTGGCTCCTGTGTAACATATTTGTCTACTTGCCCCATTTATGGCATTTATGTAACATTTCATAATCAAGATTGGCCTTAAAGGGGTTTTCCCACGAATCAAGTTAAGCCCCATCCACAGGAAAGGGTCCAACTTGCTGATTGGTGGGGGTCTCAGTGAAGAGACACAGATCACAAAAACGAGGGGTCCGATGGGGTCCCAGGTACCTCAGCCGGAACCCTCGTTGCTCCCACAGAATCATGGACCAGACGGCTGTGCATGACCGTTCTGCTCCATTCATTTCTACAGAGCTGATGGAGATTGACGAGTGTAGGACTCCTAGGTGTCTAAACTAGATACAATTTCATATTTACATAGACAGTGTGCGTCTTGCAGGTATTTGTTACAGTGTATTAGTGCGGGAAAACAAAAGGAAATAAGTCTGGCGCCAAGACTGTTGTGCACATAGAACTGTCTACGCTACAACTTTATCCAATCAAGACAATTCTCTAGGAGTAGCACCAATCTCAACTTGTGTTTGTTACAGTGTATCATTAAAAAAAAAAATAGGAGTCCATGTTTTTTTCCTATCGTATTGGATGCATCTGTATCCATTCTAGATAATCCTGTCAATGGAATCCTCTGTGTGCACCAATCCAGTCATGCGAACAAAAATCTGTGTTTGTTACACTGTAACGTTGTATGTAGGTTAGTACAATCTTCCAGTCTAAGAGTCCAGTCTGTTAACCTACATGGAGAACGTTTGTGAAATGCAATATAATTTCGGCAATCAAGGAATGGTACTGTGAGGCATCGCGTGAACACATGTCTGCTGCGTTTCAACGTTTCTGGGCCATTTTTAAGCAATCCTGTTTTAAAAAACTCTTCGTTTTTGTCAGCTTTTTCCCCCAATTATCATCAAATTGTGTGTAAAAATGGACCAAAAAATATGGAAAACGGAAGCATTCAAACACATGCCTTCTTTTTACGGACTGCTTAAAATGGCCCCAAAACGGGGTTCAAAACTGGCAGTGTGCCGCCGGCCTGACTGTGAGTGCGATTCTGTGTATTTAGTGCTTAAAATAAATCTATCCGTCCGGGGTCCATTCTGTGTAGCATATAGAAAATATACAGTTGTATCATTAAGGATGATAATCGGTGAGCTGGACAGATCAGTAGCAAACATTTCTCATGTATTGTTACAACGTATCAGTGCGGAAAAAAAATATCAGTTTGGAGTCATTAATATGCAGAACAACAGCACAAACATTTACTTACCCGTCCTGCGCAATCCCGGAAAGTGCATTGTCTGCCGCGATTCACTAAGATCGTGCGCCCGATATCCTGCATGTATCACTTCCCCGCTCAGGTCCCCGGAGTTCACCTTCTTCTTCCCGGTGCATGTAACGGCATTGTACCATGTGTATATGCTGTGCGGGAGCCATAGATCGCGGCCCAATATCCTGCATGTGGTCCGACTTCCGGTCCACTTACCCACTCTGGGTCCCCCGGAGTTTCAACCTTCTGTCTTCCTGGTTGCATGTAGTTGCAAGTTGTCCGTCTATAATGTGCTGTGCGGAGGAGTGCACTAAATCGTGCCCACACCGACTATCCTGCATGTTGGAATCCTTAGTGTGCACCAAGCAGAGCAAATCTGTGTTTGTTACATTGTACAGTGTGTAGTAAAACTCTATCAGTCTAAATACCGTATGTTTAAACATGCGAAACGTGTGAAATGCAATACTTTCAATCAAAGGGAATGTATGTGAGGCCGGTGGCCCAGTGGCGTTTGGAACGGTTTGGGGCCATTTTTAGCAATCCTTTTAAAAAAAACAACGAATCGTTTTTGTCAGTTTTCCCCAATTAGCATAATGGGTTAAAAATGTGACAAAATAGGAAAAACGGAAGTGAACATCCCCCACAGGGGCTAGCCTTTTATGGGGCTGGAGACAGCGGGGCCGCAGTACCTGAGGATGGCGGGGTTGCGGGCATAGCACGCTAGTGTCACGGATGCTTCGGTATGGGGAAACAGGGGGCCTGGCCTACAGCCGGGCAGGTCTACATCAGGGTGGTGTTGCAAGAAAATGATGAGGAGCGGCTGCTATAGCGGATCTCCCTGGGGCTAAACCCGTGGTGTCTAGAGTTGTAAGTCTCTGGAGTGGGGACAGGGTGACTGGTGATATGGGACGTTGTAGTAGCGGGACCAGACGGAGGCAGAAGGTTGAAAAAGCAAAACTACAGTTCTTGATGGAACCGCAGGAAACTTCCAGCAACATGCCGTGTGAACCAAAAGGTGAGTGCTGGAGAGGTACTGGCGGTAGGCCAAGGAGTAGAGCACCGCCTGGTACATGATGGCAGGGCGGGGTCGGTAGCTGGGTCCCTCGTAGAGCTCAGCTTGTTCTTCGGCGTCTTCAAGGTATAAACCCTTAAAGGTCTAGGAGGACACCCCGTTCTCACTCACTAACTCATAGTTCCAATTTCATAGGAGGATCATTCCTGCTTCTGGTCTGGTGGACTAAGGGACAGACTCCTTAAGCGCTGTACTGGAGAGACTCCAGTCTCCCCCTTGGAGCTACAGCTCAGCTCAGATATACTCTCACATTTCCTAAGACTAAGTCCTAAGTCTCTAGAACATTCTGGCAGGGTTTATCATTCTCCCCTTGGTCAGGTGGTGGCTGCCTCCAATTACCTCTCAGCTTACGAGACAGGATGCTGCAATATTGATTGGTTACTAGACTTCTTAATCCACCAGAACAATTAACTTCTGCCTTGCCAGGCAGGATTAACCCTGCAATGTCCCCTGGGTTAGTGATGACATGCTGGGCGATAGCCAAGCTCCTTCGCATTGCTCGGCGAGGGGTGTGAGGGTGTGCAGAAGCAATCTATTCAAACACTGCCTTCTTTTTACGGACTGTGCTAAAATTGCCCCAAAAACGGGTGCAAAAGCGGCACGTTGTGCCGCCGGCCTGACTGTGAGTGCAGCATTCTGTGTATTTAGTGCTTAAATATAAACTATCCGTCGGGGGGTCCATTCTGTGTAGCATATAGAAAAATCTAGAGTTGTATCATTAAGGTGAGAATCGGTGAGCTGGACAGATCAGTAGCAAAACATTTCTTAATGTATGTTACAACGTTAGCAGTGCTGGAAAAAAATGCGTATCAGTTTGGAGTCATGTAATGTGTCGAACAACAGCACAAACAGTTACTTACCCGTCCTGCGCAAATCCGGAAAGGATTGCTGACCGACGATTCACTAGATCGTGCGCCCGATATCCTGCATTGTATCACTTTCCCCGCTCAGGTCCCCCGGAGTCACCTTCTTCTTCCGGTGCATGTAATGCATTGTACGCATGGTATAATGTCTGTTGCGGGGAGTCTAAGATCCTGTGCCCCAATACTGCATGTGTCACTCCCCAACATCAGGTCACCCCGAGAGTTCACCTCTGCTTTTTCTCTGTGCATGTAAGTGCAGTTGTCCGTGTCTATGTTGCTGTGCAGGGAGCTACTACGAATATGCCCCGATTTCGTGCATTCGCATAGTGTGTCGCTAACCGCCTCAGGTCCCCGGAGTTCACTTTTCTCCTGGGCATGTTGTAAGTGCATGTCAGGTATAATTGCTGTGCGGGGAGTCACTAAGATCGTGCCCCCGATTATCGCATGTGTAGCTTCCCGCCAGGTCCCTGAGTCACTTCTTCTTCATGGTGCATGTAAGTGCATTGTCCGTTTATAATGTGCTGTGCGGATCACTAATCGTGCCCGATTATCCTGCATGTGTCGCTTCCCCGCTCAAGTCCCCAGAGTTCCTTCTTCTTCCTGGTGATGTAAGTGCATTGTCCGTGTATAAATGTGATGGCGGGGGTCACTAAGAATAGTCGACACGATATCCTGCATGGTCGCTTCCCCGCTCAGGTCCCGGATGTTCACCTTCTTTTATGGTGCATGTAAGTGCATTGTTAGTATAATGCACTGTGCGCGGAAGTCACTAGATCGTGCACACGATATCCTGCCTGGTGCTTCCCACGCTCAGGTCCGGAGGTCACCTCTTATTCCTTAGTGCATGTACGGATTGCATTGTCGTGTTAATGCGCGTGACAGGGAGTCACTACGCGTTGCCCCGATTATCCTGCATGTGTCGCTTTACCACGCTTCAAGTCCCCGGAGTTCACCTTCTTCTTCCTGGTGCATGTACGGGATGTCCGTGTATATGTTGCTGTGGGGAAGGCACTAAGATCGTGAGCCCGATATCCTGCCTGTGTAGCTTCATAGGCCAGGTCCCGGAGTTCACTTCTTCTTACTGGTGCATGTAAGTGCATTGTTCCTGTATTATGCTGTGAGGGGAGTCACTAAGATCGTGCATCCGATATCATGCATGTGTGTTTCACGCTAGGTTCACCGGAGGTAACCTTCTTCTTCCTAGTGATGAGGTGATTGGTCTGTGTAGAATGCGCTGTGAGGGAGTCACTAAGATCATGCCCCCGATATCCGGCCTGGGTCGCTTCCCCGCTCAATCCCGGAGTTCACCTTCTTCTTCCTGGTGCATGTAAGTCGCATTGTCCGTGTATAATGGCTGTGCGGGGTGTATAAGATCCGCACCAATATCCTGATGTGTGCTTCTCCGCTCAGGTCCACGGAGTTCACCTTCTTTTCCTGGTGCATGTAAGAGGCATGTCTTGCGATACCAATCTGAATGTTAAATTCCCGCGCGCGTCCGAATTCAGCCGGATCGTCCGACGGCCCTTCCACGATTTTCTGTCGCATTAAAAGCAGCGGCAGCTGGCCAAACAAAATCCAGGATGGTATGGGACACAATACCAGTTAATACCCTGTCACAGAGGAGCAAATCCTGAAACTTTCGCAAATCCGACAAGTGCGATCCACGGACCTTAGTAAATAACCTCCAGTGTATCAGGGCAGAGAAATCTATCAGTCGGGGTCATATGTGCCACCGGATGTGTGGTTTGAGGCTCAATTGTACACAAAAACTGTTTAATTCGCAGAAAGCAAGCGGAGGATCTTTCAAAAATAGTGCGGAAACGGATGTGGAAATTGCAAAACCTTTTAATCACCCAAAATGGTCAGGATCTTATAGGGTCTCTCATCGAGATATGATGGGTTTTATACCACATGGATTGCAATGGCTGCACTAGGGGTCACTGTGTCTTCACCTCTGTCTTATGATTCTCTGACTGACTTTTACGTATACCTCAGTGCGCCAGTACAGATTATACCCCTCCAGGACATGCGTTTACGTAATCATAATTAAAGTGGAATAAATTGTGAACAACCATTTCTCGAAAACTTGAGAACTTCCTAAAGAAGGACATTAGATGTGTGAGAACCACAGAAACCATTTCTCAGATCCACATGCCTCGCCCTTGGTGGAGGTTGTTTGGGTTCTCCATTAGTGGGTGAAACTTATATGGGACCACCCAGCCACCAATCTATATCGTAAACTAAGATGGTGCCGTTAAAGCTGTATTAGGTTTGTCACCAGTTCTAAAGAATTCCTAGTGAAAAATCTAGACTAAATGTGTATGGAATATAGTTTTGTTTTTATTTTGCGACAATATCTTTACCATTTTTAGAAAATTGTTGGAACTAATAAAAAATTAACAATTTAAAACTCATGCTACCTATTGGATTATTAATGATGGCTGACTGTCACAATTCGTGTGAGGGACGCACTGTTCAGGTCTCTTTGGCGAAGAGTCTGTCGGACCCCGCTATGAGACCACGGCGAAAGGACACGGTACGGACCACAAGCATATGGGCAACCGGAACGGACCACGGAATACACAGGAACGGACCATGGGATACAACAGAAACGGTACCAGGGATACACAGAAACGGACCAACGGATACACAGGAACGGACACCAAAAAATACACAGGAACACGACCACCGGATACACAGGAATGGACCACGGAATACACAGGAGTCTGTCACTTTAAGTGGGAAGGACTGAAGACAGGCGGGAGTGAGACCAAGTCCGGGGATGGGGGCAGAACGCCGCATCACAGAGAGGCGGCACCGGTGGTGCCTGCGATCGTGACATGGATCACAGGGGGGCAACCCGTGACAGCTGCCTATACAGTCAAGTTCCCTATGTACTTGGTGAAATAGGGCCATTTACAGCTATGTTCCCTATTAGACGAATAATATGGCTGCATATGAAGCTCAGATACTATTCGGGAGGGCAGGGGGGGGGGCCAGGGGGGGAGGGGGGACACACTGGTATGGGCCACATTCAGTTGAGTTCCAATATATTGAAATTAACTAATATGGCCGCCATTAGTTGTTCACCTATGCGAAGAAATAATATGGACAGCCGTACAAGATCAAGTTCTCTATATTGTTGTATGAAATAATATGGCCGCCATTACAGTCATTGTTCTACTAGATGAACGAATCGCTCCATTACAGGCGCTTGTTCCCTATAGAAGAACTAAAATGGCCGCCCCGCTATTACAGCTCCAGTTTTCTCGATTGAAATGAACTAAATATGGCTGCCCTTCAGATCTTGTTCCCTACCAGGATAGATGAACTAAAATGGCGTCATTAACAGCTTGAACGTTCTCTATTATTGGATGAGTTGCCCCCAAATTGGCTGCTTACAGCTCTTGTTTTCTTTAGAAGAGGAATTAATATGGCCACTTGGAAGCCCCTGCTCCCTATTAGGGGGTGAACTCGATGGCCCCACCCATTACAGTTATGAGTTCATATTATGAATTAACCAATATGACCCCATTACAGTTTAGTTCCTATTTTGTGTGTGAATAACTATGGCGTTTTTTTCCATTGTAGCTCACATTCCGCCATTAGTGTCATGTTACTTATAAGTTCGGAGTATAGTAATATGGGCACCTAGTATGTAACTCGTGTTACCTATTGTTGGTGAAACTAATATGCCCCTCCTTTGACCACGTATTTCCCTATTCGTGTTGAAAACAATATGGCCGCCAAACAGCTTACGTTCCTATAGTGTGTGGTAAACTAATTGATCTTCAATCGAAGCAGTAAAAAAGGCCAGCTTAACAAAGCCCACACAAAGAGTGTGCAATACATTCTTGTCTACTCCATGGATGAAATATGGAGTTTCATTTCTGCCGAACCGCATAGTGTTACATATTCCTACTGTCGTGCGGCGTGAAACTTAATATGCTCGGCCATTACGTTTGCGTTTCCATTAATGGGTGAAACTTAATCACTGGCCGCCATACAGTTTCAATTCCTATAATGGCGCTGCGACTAATATGGCCGCTATGATAGCTGACGTTTATTTAGTGGGTGAGACTAAAGGTCTCACGGATGAGACCACCCTCTTATGCAAGACACCGTCACTTGATGTCCGCTCCATCTGACACCAGCGGAATGGATAGCTGAGCATAGATGTGGCCTGCCGAAGTTTCCCTCGGGGACTGGTTCGTTGCATTGACAGGTGGTGCTCCAAGTTGAGACGACACCCCAAAATATCTCCATATTAGCCCAGGGATCCCAGGCACAGGGATTATTATTAAACATGTTTCCTGGCTATAATTACTATCCACTGTTCCTGCAATCCCAAAGTGTTTTGTAGTGTCTCATGTCAGTAATCGAGATTAAACGAGGCTCCGGAAAACCGACTGTGACTGTTATGACAGGAAATCTCCCGCATATTGTAGGCTCATTAACATACAGTGGTGGGAGAGGGGCTGATGTATTCTAAAACGTTAAAACTAGCCTCATACCATAGAAGAACACGACTATTAGCAAGTAGGATATAAAGGCTCTTTGTGAGTGGTTCGCTATGGCCCGACGTGGCTATGAGTAGAACTGCAGATGTAATTGTGAAGTTGGCGCTATTTATCAGCCACAAGAGACATTAAAGCACTCATCACGCACAAAGAGTTATGCCACAGAGTTTTACATCTGAAAAAACCGGTTGCGATACAGTCTTTGGAGTTCCCATTGAAGTCAATAGGCGGCCATAAGAGGCCATCATTATTTAGCGTCCAAGCAGCGTTACTCTGTGAGGAATCCGGGACAGACATTGCTGGGAGATATTAAAGATATTTGTAGTCCAAATCTGCCCAAGAAAGCCCAATAGTGGACTTTGACCCAGTATTAGACTCCAAGGTGTGAACTTTTCCTGTTCATGGTGGGTGAATATTCGTCGGGTGGACCTGGCCTACTGTTTGTGGAGTCCCTGGCACTCTTTATAGGACACTCTAAGAAACAATGGTTATGGGTGGTTTCAGCGCCTTGGTATATTTGGAAATGGCATCTATTGATGGGTGGGAGACTGGAATTGGCATATTGAGGGTTCTGATGGCGGAAACTAGTGATGAGCGATATTATTCCTTAGGACAGTTGTTTTGGACACCTTTCTGTAATAAATGAAAATTGTTGCCGGATATCCTATCACACACAATGATACAAGGTCAGATTATGTTGAGACAACATAAAAGCTCCATTTATGGGTGAACTGTCAAGAAAGATCGCCGTTTTCACATGACCACAGGACCGTGACAGGGTAACAATCCTGATGAGGTCATTGGAGGAAAATCAACAACAAATAGCAATACCTTAACATTGGAAGGTAAAGCAGTTTTTCACTTAATGAAAAAAAAAAGGAAGAATCATAACTCAGATTATGTTGCATTTGACTGAAGATTGTTGATTGTTTTTTGACAGTAGTAAGGCCCTTTCTGTATGGATAGCGGCCGAACTTCTGTTGGTGGGCAGAAACCCCTATTAACAGTTGAACACTCATTCCATGTCTGATCACATTGCAAATTGAGAGGTGCAGGTGGACCTGGTTCTAACCTATCCAAAGGGTCTATCGCATCTTGAGAGGACTGACAGCTTTAAACCACAGCAACTGGAGACCACAATTTTGCCTGACATACTCCATACCAGCAGAACCTTCGGGTTTTCAGAAGGATGGGCAAAAAAAATGAGAGCCCCCGCCAGATGACATGATTCTGACATGTTTCTGCATGAATCTGGACCCTCTGCACTTAAGTACTACACCACTTTTTTTGGGTTCACCTTTAACATGGAGGAGCAATTTACACCCATTCTGCGCGATCCCGAAAGTGAATGGTGCTGACCAGACTGGCACATCTGCCGATTCAAGAAGATTTGTGCGCCATCCGAATATCGAGGCATCTGTGCCCAGCTACCGCTCAGTGTCCGCTGTGTAGTTCACCTTCTTGCGTCCTCGGTGCAGTAATGTGCAATTGTTCTGGCAACACAAATTTGTCGCCGGCGCCGTCTGCGCCAGAATCCGATGACGTATTGCGACACAATACCTTCTAACTATATTCACAGCGGCTTCTCTGTGTGGGATTCGGGTCTTCCGGCGATTCCAATAAGGGCAGTTATTTTGACCGTTCCAGGCCAGTGTCGAGAGCTGCCGCTGATGCCACCGGAGTGCCGAAGTCGGGCCGAGTGAAGGTAAGGCTGGCGTATCCAGCGACACTCTTTGGTTTATTTTTTTTTATAATGCGCCGGTTTTCGGAAAAAAATGAGGCGGGTTTGATTCGATCTGGTAAGCCAACGCCCTCCCCCCATTTTCCATGTGTGCCATGTGCGCCGTGCGGATTTGCGGGGACAGGAATCCAGTCACGCTGTGCCAAAACAACGGGGGCAATTCAAGGAAAAGCGGCGCCAATCTGGTAACTTCAGCGTAAAACCACGTGCGGTGAAAAACAACCTTAGTCAATGACCCCATTATGTCGTTTTGGATGATTTATAGTGTGTAAGTTATGTTTTTATCATACTCATTCACTGATTTTATTTATAAGACTATTCTATTAGAGATCATGATTGATTGAAGGGGCGGGGATGGGGATGGGGGGGCCTGGCGATCCATGATATACAGCCATGCTGAAGTGGAATGTTTCGGGGGACCCCTGTCCTGGCGGAATGTTTATAGTACAAGATCCCCCCGTTCTGGCAGAGAGTAAGAGTCCTGTTGTCGACAGAGTCGTTGTGCTGTTTTTGGAAGCCAAGGATATTTGAAAATATGTGAAAAGAAAATGTATTTAATCCGGAGCTGCAAACACAGGGCAGGAAAGTGCTGGAGGGAGGACCATGGACCCTCCGAGTGTCGCTCCTCAGAGCAGACACTTTGTTTTTGTGTCAAACACAGTGGAGAGCGGAGAGGAGGGCCCGCGCTAGACGGAGAGATTTTGAGAAAACAGACGCCGTGGGAACCGGAGAGAACTGTGATGGAAATTTCTGAAACTGTCCATAAACCTTCTATAGATGTGACCTTCACAGGTTATCCTCCAGTTTCCCTATGTACATGCACATTGGCTCTTAAGGCATGTTGCATCTTTTGGATACACATAATAGGCTCATTATTTTCCGCTCGAAGGATTTAGCATGGGGCATATTGAAATATCCAAATGTTTATTCTGAACATTATGTTGTTCCGGTCCCTCGGATATAGAAAGCATCTTAGTTGTTTGGCCACCTGTGCTAAGAGGGGACACACGAGTTCCCTTTCTGTGTAATGTACAAACGTCTTTATATGGCTCGCGGTCACACGTACCGGCCTGACCGTCGTTCATAGCGCGACGCTAGCGCACAGGGGGCGGTCCTGCGGCACTGACACGCACATGCGGTAACAGGAAACCCGTAAGTGCCGATGGCTTAGTCAATTCGCCCACTGAGTTCCCTCGCTTAACGCATGTAGCTGTTCGGGTTGACGAGGTGACCTCCAATGTGCTGCAGCGTCGCGTTATGACGCAACTATCGGTACCGTCTAGCCCGGTAGTGTGACCGCTGGACCTAAGACTCTAATAGGGAGGCGCACAAGGGAGCGACAATGATCAATGACTAAAAATATCAGACAAACAAATATAACTCGGGTGTCATTGTAGGAGCCTTTAAGGACACGCGGTCACACGTACCATTAAGAGTCAGTTCATAGACGCGAGGAGACACTAGCGCACAGGGGCAGTGTCCTACGGCCACCGAACGCACACCGCGTTTCCAGAGAAACGCACGCGATTAGCTAACAATCGCGTTTCATGAGTTTCGCTATGCGCTGTACGCATGCATGCGTTCGGATGGACCCAAACGATGGGACTTGTTTTTCCCCCTGTGAGATGAGTGTTCGCGGTATGACGGACGCTTATGGGCCGTTTACATGCGCATTTTGACCTGCGTTTAGTTTTAGTTGCCTGTTTGAAAGCATATACAAAGCTGAGGAGGGGTGATTTGCCATTAATTAACTGATATATGTTAACATTCTCGTTGTAGCAAAACGCATCAGGTAAACGCGATGTTTAAACATGCGTTAACCAACGTGTTAACGCCATGTGTTTGGTTACACATGCCTGTTAACATTGGGTTTAACAAACGTAAACGTAATTGTTAATGAGGCAAATCACCTCTCAGCAGCTGTTGTATATGGTTTCAACGCACTGAAAACGCCGACCAAAACGCAACGGTGTGAACGAGCCCTTAGTGGTAAGTCTTTTTCTTGTTCTTTTTTTTCCTTTTCCCTTTTAGTTCTTTTCTTTTCCTGCTGAACTTCCTAAACCGTTCCCCGATATTTTAGAACACCTGCTGATTACCTCTTGGTAACTTCTTTATTTGCAATGTGGGACGCGTGGACCGACGGCCTCTTAATAGGAGCAGAAGATACCCAGACCCTCACCTGGATGAAGTGATGCAGCGAGGCATAATCCTACGTTTATAATAATTTGCAAAATCAGGGCCTGCACATACGTGCAATGAGGGGTTGGCATCTGAGGTTGTCAAATTTGTTATACAACTTCAAGTGCAATGAGTCTCTTCCAACCATCAGCTTTATGTCATAGCTCAACATTTTCCACCTCTAATCTACATCAAGTTGTCTAGGGTAAATTGGGCAAATGCAGGCCGCCTCCCAGTTGAAATTGTATCAGATTTTGCATACGACAAAAGATGATTATCTCTAATTTTACTACTATAGGACATCCTGTATGTAGGTAGAGGCTGATGAAACTGTAAAGAGAAATACTAAGGGAATTATATTGAAAAAGTGGCTACCAGAAGAATTATGTAGAACGTGCAGCGTTATCTAGGACAAATCAACCCCCGCCCCCAAGTGCTTCAGTCTGATTTGCTATCCATAAGAAATGATTTTCTTTATATTATTTTCAGTTTATAGGCTTACAGAGGTAGCTTGCAAACAGTCTTCTCTACTAGTGCATTTTTGGTTGTAGGAGTCAGTTTGGACCTGATTAACCCTCTTTATGATCTCACTACGATAACACCCTGCAATCAAATCAAGAGAGTGCTCCTAGTCCAGCGGGTTGCTGTTACCTAGTTAACACTAAGCACACCCAATTACGTGACTACCATTGAACTGGCTGAGGCTGAGGTGTGTGGTGTGTGCCCTAGGGCTACCGGGTCCCCGGCATGACCAGTGCCATAGTTTGTGATTAGCAGGACCTCATGATCACTATTCAGGAGGGTGGGGAGCCCAGTTCGCTATAGATGAGTGATATCAATATGGTCAATACCACTGTTTTTGATTATACCAGTACCCTCCCTACCCTAATCCAACAGTGTCTTCTGCTCCTTCATTTAGACGATCATCGAAAAAGACGCATCCCTAATTCATACTAATATTAATTGCATAATGCAGTGCCAATCATTTCGCCCTGTGGTGGCGCTGCAGGGCAAGCGGCAAGACGCCTGCCTTCATGTTGTGTCTTAATGATGATCGACTAAGATTTGTGATATATGAAAACAAATTTACATGTACGTATGTTCGCGCAAAACAATCCAATGTGTCGGAAAGTCAGTGACGGGCGTCATGCAGAGTCTGGGAAAGTGGGAGTGGGAATATCCCATTTAAGAGCGAAAAGGAAAGCCTAGATAGATACGCGGTAGTAGAAACAGAGTTGCGGGGATCAGGTCATACGGAAACCTTAAAGGGGGGTATCCATTTTAGTCATAGATCCATTTGATCCCATAATTAAAACAGCAGCAAATTATTAGAAAATCGTAAAAAAAAAAAGAAAAAAAAATTGCTCTTTCACTCCGCATCCAGCAGCGATCCATCAGGGTGCATGTTTAGGAAGCAGCGAGCACGTCTGGAATTGCTCTCGTCGACCCGGTGCGTGTCTGTACACAGGATCAGGGGACACACTGCCCATGTGAACTAGAATGGCTATAATCTGGTAGAAATCACACCAGATTCTTTTCCGCAGGATCTGAGAAAGGCGCTCGCAGGATCATTGACTATCTTTAATCAATGGTGACTGCTGCACAGAGAGCTTCCTACCAGAAAATCTACCAATGTTAATAGATATCTCACCTACCTGGTAGCGACTCGCAGGCCGAAGTTGACGGGGCCGGTGAAGTCGCTTGTATTTTGTAGCCACAGCCTGCTAAAACACAATGAGAGTGGCCAAGAAGAAGCTGCCAGCCAAAAATGGAGCTCCTGATAAAGAAGGACCTGGCAGGAAGGGTCCTCTAAGCGATGGTCCAAAAAAGGAAAACTGATAGGAAGAGGCCACCGATAGAACGCTGCCCTCGTGTGCTCGCTATGGCCCCTAGTCACGAGAAAGATTGGATTGGATGCAAAGGATCGGGGTCACCCAAGGAGAGCAAACGCAGGACTAGTAGGAGTGAAATGGAGGAACTTCCAAACCAGGATAAAGATTCATGCGATAAAGAGGGGACATGGCCTAGATCCAGGCACGGGGATGTGGTTATCTTCTTATCTGTGTTATACATGGCCTCCTTCCTTCTAAAATCAACTTTTAAATTTCTGCTAATGAGGAAGCAGAAGGCCTCTGGGTGTGTCCCAGAGCACTTCTATGTGTTGCTCAAGGCTGTTACCCTCCCTCACCTGCGGTAATCTCACTGCCAGAGGACCAGTTTTCGCACACAGTTGAGTGGGCGCGGTCCCATGTTGCGGTAGCACAAACGCAGACGGCATGACAAACGCCGGCTGCCCATACGGGCGCGTCCGCGGTCAATCCATACGGCGTTTCATCGATGGTTTCTTATTGAAAACGCCGATTGAGATTGGACAGCGGAATGGACCCGTGTCTGCCGGGCGAGGTTTTTGTCTGCGTCTGCGTTTGCGTTTGTCCAAACGCAACGGGAACGCGCCCTGACAGGGACAAGTTCTGAGGGAAAAAAAAGAGAAGGTGTAACAGGCTGTGACGCTACAGAATGGAGAGCTCTGGTAACATCCAGAGCCCTTGGGGTCATTACATAACTATTAAAGTTGATTTTTAGAAGGAGGAGGCCATGGATAACAAAATATAAGAAGTTCCCACAGTCCCGGTGCCTGGCCTGAATCTATGGATAATGTCCTTGGATCATCATGTGATGGATTGTGATGGTAGATTTCTTTAATACACGGGCAGAGTAATCCGTGCGTTTTTTCCGGAATGGGATGTCTGCTGATCACACGATCTAAATTTGGTGCGAACAAAATTCTTGCCGTCATTAAACAAAGCAGCTTTAGACGGCCTCACCAACTGTGGAAAAATTTTAAAATTGTAAGAAAAAAAAGGAAATAAACATTGACGAATACTCGCAACAACAAAGATTAGAGTTTTCTGAAAAATCTCAAGGGTCAGGGCATATGTAATCAATCACCGGATATAAACGGGAGAACTATTGGTCAGGACCGGAAAAAATCTATGAAAAAATTTGAGTTTCTCACGAATCAACTCTTGGATGATACATCTCGTCTCAATGTAAAATGGAGTCGAGGTTACGGTGGGGAACAAATTGTTTTGGGGTCCAACAAATCCAAGTAAACCCAAACCTAAGTAGATTGCCATAAATCAACCCTAATTTGCTTGAGTGTCAAACATGTGTCAATAGGGATGATACTATCATCTATTCCCCATGCATATGGGGTCATCGTATAAAAATTGCAACGATTAACTATTTTACACGCCAAATAATTAAAATGTCCATTTTAATAAACTGACTACAGAACATGTAGCACTTTGCTCTGCAGTATTGACTCAATATTCCAGCCTAAATAGTCAGAATTTGTGACTTGGCTTTACCACAAGGAAACCTACCACATTGGTAGTGGCAGGTTTCGCATGAAATACCCGGGCTCAGCTCAGGGGTGAGATCAGGGGAAGCTGGTGCCGGATCATTTATTTAGTTAGCTGTTTTCAAAACGCGGTATCGCGGTTAAAACACGTTTTTAAAAGCTATAGCCGGGCGGAGTGCGGTGTACGCGGCTGGCCGCTTACCGTGCGCGATAGGCTAACATAGGACAGTGAAATGATGAGCAGATTTCTACGGTGTGCACGGTAGCGACCGGATCGGCGCGTACCCTGCCCTGCGCTTGCCTTTATTAGGTTAAAAGAGTGTTTAACGCGATACACGGGTGGTCAAACATAAACTAAAATAAGTCCGGCACCAGCTCACCCTGATCTCACCCTGAGCTGTGCGTACGGTATGTACCTATCGGGAAACATT
Source organism: Engystomops pustulosus (assembly GCA_019512145.1). NCBI lineage: Eukaryota > Metazoa > Chordata > Amphibia > Anura > Leptodactylidae > Engystomops > Engystomops pustulosus. The sequence continues at coordinate 89,203 of WNYA01000779.1, read as the reverse complement.
GCCCTAACAAGTGGTAGGTTTTTTAAGACAGCGTCAAAAGCTGCCAACGGTGAATAGTCTATGACTATACTGATAGGATTTGTTTCCATAGAGGGATTTCAACAAATTGTGTTTGTGGACCCCATATAATAATACATGGCATTTCCACAAACACATCACCCACCCCAATAAGGGTTAGTCAGTCTTGGTGGGTGGTCATCCAATGTGTCATGGGGTCGGGGCATCTATTCTTCCTTTTGTTTGAGAATTTGTCGATGGGTAAGACAAATATTTATTTTGCTCGTTATGAGAAATACAATCTGGGGGAGGGGATGATCTCAAAGTTAAATACTAAAAGCTGCAGAAACATTTTACAATGCGAATGCAAGTCTAATTCACTGGCCCATAGGTGGCGCTCTAGTGGTACATGGTCAGTCTATGTGCCCCACCGCTAGGGGGGCAGCTTATTGGCACATGCTCAGTCTATGTGTCACCACCCCAACCGCTAGGGGGCTAGCTTACCCACTATGTGTGCTACCGGAGCCCCGGCCACACTTGTGAATGTAATTCCAGCAAAGACATTAATACAAATATACCATGCCCCAGAGCAATTAAAACAACGCTCAAGCAAGACACGATACCCTCACACTTACTACACGTCCGACACTGATCAACTACGTCTTATGGAATCCCACTCTCAGAATTTTATAAGATACCTTTATGACAGCGACAAATCCACCCAGTGGAATGGTTCTTAGGTTGATATTAAAGGCTAGAATCCCATTTATACAAGAAAAGAGAACAAATACCCGGCGTGCTGTATACAACCTCTTAAAGCGGGACCTGTCTAGGTATGTTCGAATGTTTACAATTTTCTCTCACTTTTTTCAAGAGCTGCTTACTGTCTATGGAATGAAAAAAAAGTGCAGAAGAAGGCATTTTAGGATGAAGCGACGTTCCATCTGTATGATGTTCACAATTATGCATATCAATAGATCTCTGCCTTTGTTAGGAATTTTAAGAAAAGCGTTCGGAGTTTATGTTGTTAAAGTTGACATTTTCATCTTTAAGATGACAACAGAAAGCGTCTTGGTCTCTAACTGCCATAAAGAGGTCCACAATAGGGACATGGGAATGACGCTCCCCCTATATTGCATAAGTCTTGTGACGCGGGACTCAAAGTGACCTCTGTTGCTCATTGAATATGATTTGTTCGGAGGATATTTATTTATTATAGGTGAATGGGTGATATTAACCAAAAGAGAGGGAATGGAAGCTGTCATACAGAATGAGGAGGTGGTGAAAAAATGATGATGACAGGTCCCTCAGGTAAATTGTACAGAATTTGGGACTCTAAACTTTGAGACACCCCATCTCTAGTTAACACCCAATCCTGTTAGTCATGTGAACACATATAGGCAAAATGCACTTTATTTTTATTTTGTTTTCTTGTTTTTTTGGCAAAAAGTTTTCATTATAAGGCATAAAATAAAGTACAAAAGCTGAGTTCTAAAGGAACCGGCAAAAATCAAGCAAATCAAGATTGTACATTCTACGCTGCGAATCACTATAAATACGGAATTAATGGATACGAAAATTTTTTTGCCCGTTCTCCATTTTTTTTTCCCTGGTTGTCCGCCTGCGCCATTTGTGCATTTTCGTCCTTCGTTTTTTTTGTTCGTTCTGACCCGTGTCTTTATTCTTGATTTTCTTGTTTTTTTCACCTTTTCTTTTTTTGCCCTGGATCCTTTCCCCCACTTTTTTCTTTTCCCCCCCCCCCGCTTCCTTGCCACATCCCATCGCGGCCCCTTCTGCTTAACCCCTCGCGGGCTGGTTCATCCACCCTACCCCCCCGGTTGTCTTCTTGTACTTGATCCTCCTCGCTTCCCCCCCTCTTCTGCTACCCACCCCTTGCACAGGGTCTGGGTTCTTTCCCTTTAACAACCGCCCCTCTCACCTTCCTTTCCCTCCGCCCTCCCCCCCAATGCCCCCCCCTCTTTCTCCCCCTTTATTTCCTGTCACATTTTGGTCGCCTACCCCCTTCTCTTTCTCCTTCTCTACTTCCTCCCTGCAACTCTGCCACCTTATTAAAAAATCACTCCCCTGGCTATATTCCACTACGGCACAAGTCATCTGAGCGAAGCCTTGATGCGGGGAGTCGGATGGTTTTAATCAAGCGGCTCCCGGGTCCACCGCAGTGTGGCAATAGCCATTGGGCCGTGCGTGGGGCGGTGAGTGGTTGATCACTGGGGCGTTCTGCTGTCATTAGTTCAGGTGGATGAATGTCCTTGGCCAACTGTCTATTCACCGTGGATACTTTCGAGTGGCAAAGTTGCCGTGTTTGCTGATGAGTTCAAGGCCTGTTGTTGAAAGGCGTTGGTACGAACCCTTACCAATTCTGTTCAAGCATTGGTTAAAATCCGGCGGTGGGGTGCTAACTTTGTAGACGGTGTTCCCGGTAGATGGTAGGCCAGCAGAAATTACGAAGAAGTGCAATGGCCACCGTTGGTACAAGCTAGAGTGGATCTTAGATCGGTCTTGCATTGAGCTCTTCCATCCGACAAGGTAGTAGAGTTCCACCAGGCTCGGAGTAATAGCAGAGAGAGTGGCACGGCCAAAATGAAGAACGATGCACAGGAGTTCTTCTCGGTTGGACGGGAACATAACAGCTTAAAGGGATGCGGGGCACGGTTTTTCGCTTACATATATAAGAGGGTATCCAAAAAGATCCGTAAAAGCATAGTCCAACAATAAAGGCTACTTCCATCCCCCCCCACAGCGTTGCGGAATGAGATGCGACACACGTAATGTGTGAGGACTTCCTTGAAGCCTGATCTTTACGCTAACCTCATCACCGATACGGAGTGCGAACTTCTCCATGGGAACTCTTTATGGTTGGTAAAGTGGCGTCTTCCGTCTGTCAGCTTGGATTTTTGGTTTCTATCTTACCCTGAGCTTTTTTTCTCCATCCGGCACAGTGTTGCATGGCGATGTCCCCGTAGAGAAGGGATGGCGGTGGAGACACATATTAATCTGGAGGACCCAGACGGAATGGGGAGATGGGGATAGAGGGAATGCTTTGTAGTAACAGCGTTCTCACTCCACGGTTGGGTGGTGTCGCACATGAAGTCGATTTTCGTATCCCCATGAAGACTGCGGGCTGGTGCCCAGCCAGAACAACATGCGGAATATGAAAGAGGATGGTCAGCCATAACTTTTCCCACCCACAGGGATCTTGGCAATGTTTCTTGGACTTCCTCTAAGATTCTCCTACCGAAAGGTCCACGGTCACCAAGGCTCCTAGCGCACAAAACTCTTTGGGGAGAATCAACAGAATAGACAGCGGTAGTCGCAGCCAAGGGGTGTCTTCGTGGCACATTTTTTTGGGAAATTTTAGCACATTGGGGGTCATTACTAAGGGCTCCGATTCGCCGTTTTCCCAGGCGGTCCCCCCGCGTTCACCCGAATATTTCCGATCGCGAAGCGATTTCCCCTTGTTTGCCCCGGGTTTTGGGCACGCCGATCGGATTGCTGGCGGCGCATGCGGCATGCTGGAATGCACGTGGTTTGACGGAAATCGGGCGGGCGTTGGCCCCCCCGAAAGAAAAACCCGGTGCGACGATTGCACTTACCTTCATCAGCCCGGCTTGGTGAACTCCAGCGCGTTTCGATGCGTTACAGCGCCAGGCAGACGGGCCACCTTGGTGGATGGCGGAGCGAACTACCTTAATAAATCCCGGCCGGACCGAATCCAGCGCAGAGAACGCGCCGCTCGGACTCAAGGAAATGGACACGCGCGTAAGTGTAAATCTGCCCCCATAGAGTGTTGGATGGATTTCACGTAATCTAGGCTGGGACATGTAGGGTGCTCCCTATGTATACTACTATTGCAAACCTAATAGGCCCCGCCCCATGAATAACTTATGGCAATTCAATTTTTTATGGTTTAAGTGTAAAATATTGTTTTAAAAATTTTGATGACCCAATGGTACTTTTACCCCATGGTGTCAATGGATCTTAATATTCCTGATTTAAAGGATCCTGACAGCAGATGTGGCAATTGCAGTATTGCAGCCAGTGTTATTGTAATGTCCTGGTAAGATATGTGTAATCTGACTGTTTTTTTGTTAGTAGCAGCTGGACTGTGAAAAAACAGGATTGTAACTTCTCTAATAAACACTGGAGGCATATCCTTCACGACTGCTAGTGTTGTGTTTTTGCTGCAACCAGTGTTAGGTGTAATTGCCCTTTGAGAGATGGTAATACCGGACGATTTGAGTTGTCTTTAGTAGCAGCATGGGGGGAAAAACACTGTTTTTGAGTTTTGTTTCTAATTATGGCATTTATATTCAGATTTGTAGCTTTTCCAAGTGCACATGGGGCGTATCCCTCACACTAGCTAATTGCCTGTTCATTGTGCTGTGTAGGGAAGTGGCCACATAGCCACACCCTTTGCTTTCGTAAATTACTATAGCATGCTTTGATTATCTTATAGCACGTGTGGATTGGCTGTGCAGTAGCTCAACACAGAGAGACAATCCTAGAATATGAATTCATATATCACAGTCCTGCTGCTACTAACAACATACACAACGGTTCGAGTAATCATTTCAAAGGATCAAACACCAAACTGTCTGTTAGAAAGCAAGAAACGAGCAGTGTGCGAATAAACACTCACAGTGCTTTGGAGAAGCTGACAAAACTGAATATTAAACCATATTTCACGGCCCTGCTGTACTATCTTAAAAATTTACAATATGATATGATTGCACACATCTCTCCAAGATATATGCATGAGATGACAGAGAGTACAGAACACAGCAGTGTGAGGACACACTACACTAGTGCTACATCCAGGAATATAAATCCATATTTCACAGTCCTGGTGACTACTAAGAAATACACAAAGGGCTATTACACATCTCTCCAGGGCAATATAAAACCCTGGAAATGACGCACACTTGTTGGACAGGTTCCCTTGGCTCCTTGATACATTGAGCTATCCGGTAGTATATATTTTGTGATATTTTGCTTGCGACATTTGTAGAATGGATAATGGCATTATTAATTAATTTCCTTTGCGTTGGCTCCGTGGTTCGCATCAGTCACGGGGAGGAGGCGTCAGTGATGACTAATGGCACGAACAAGTCAATCATTGTTCTCTCCTCGTGGTCTGGACATCCCGATTTGTGCCGGAATCACCTTACGATGTGCTGCTGTCCTGGGAAACAATTACAAAGAGACAAATAGTTCCTCAACCTCCTTGGTGTGTCGTGATAATATCATACATGTCACAGCTCAAGCCACCAAGCGGGGTCACTAAGCATCGCGGTAAGCTGGGGGCGGCACTACAAAGCACCCTCAATGTGTGAATAAACATTTCATTGCTATTACAGATTTAAGATATGGAAGCAGCTGTCCACACCCATTATTGGTGGTTACTAATCATCAAACGTGGAGGCAAACTGGCTTGGCGGTTTCTCAAGTCTTATGTGAGGCAAACTGGCTTCTTGCGGTCTAGTCTTATGTGACGGCCACAATGTTGGTGCGTTCTCAAGTTTCTATGTGAGGCAACTGGCTTGGCGTTCTCAAGGTCTTATGTGAAGGGCAACTGGGTGGCGTTCTCAGTATTATTGGAGGCAAACTTGGCTTGGCGGTCTAAAAGTCTTATGTGAGGACTGGCTTGGTGGTTCTCAAGTCTAGTGAGGCAAACTGGCTTGGCGGTTCTCAAGTCTATGTCGAGGCAACTGGCTTGGTGGTTCTAACGGTCGTATGTGAGCAAACTGGCTGGTGGTTCTAAAGTCTATTGTGAGGCAACTGGTTGGCCGGTTCTCAAGTCTTATGTGAGGCAACTGGCTTGGCGGTTTCTCAAGTCTTATGTTGAGGCGCAACTGGTTGGGGTTGCGCAAGTCCTATGGAGGCAACGGGCTTGGGTGGTTCTAAGTTGATGAGAGGCAAACGGCAATGTGTGGTTCTAAAGTCTTATGTGAGGCACACAACGATTGGGGGTGGCAGAGGTCTAAAGAGGAAAAAGAACTTGTTGGATTCATGGTCTAACATGTGGCAACTGACTTTGTGGTTACAGTTTAACATGGGTCAATAAATTTGTTGGCTACAAAGTATAACTTAGAGGTGCTAGAGTCTAATGTGGAATGTAATGAAAACTGGGCTGCTGGCTATAGAGTGTAACATGACACAACTAGCTTGGTGGTTACAGACTCTAATGTGAGGCAAATAACTTGTTGGGTGCATGGTCTTACATGAGGCAACTGGCTTGATGTTTACAGTATAACATTAGTCAGTAACGTGTTCACGATATACAGTTTTAACGGAAGGCAACGGTTTGATGGTTTCTGCGTATAACGTGATCGGTGAAAAACTTGATGATTATATGTAAAATCAGCCAACTGGCTGATCCGCGTTAAGGTTCATAAGATAAGTCAATAAAACTTGTTGGCTATTATTGACAACATGAAGCAAGGCGGTGAGGTTACAGTACAATGTAAGTGAATAAACTTGTCGGTTATATATCAACCTATAACATGATGGAAATGGCTCTACCCATGGTCTACATATAAGGCAAGTTAAAACGATTGGTAGTTATAGTGGTATAAGAACATGAGGGCAAATGGCTGATGGTTTTACCAGTAAATGACAAGTCAATAAATGTTGGCTATTAGAATAACATGAGGGAAACTGGCTTGATGGTTACAGTATAAGGTAATGTGAATAACAATAGTTGGCTATATAGCTATAACATGGGGCACTGGCTCGATGGTTAATGAAATAAAGGTGAGCGGCCTGCAGGAGGGGAAAATAAACATCCTACTTATCACGAATATATTCCGTCAGTGCGCCCATATTTTCTATTGAGAGCTAAACAACTATTCTACTCTTATCCACATATCTAATAATAAAATAATAATAAAGTCTTTATGTATTATAGCGCACACAGACCCGCAGCGCTGCCACATCCTATAGCATGTCAAATTTGCGTCCCGTCCCGATGCGGGCTCACCAATCATAAACAAACCTAAAAGTATGTTTTAAGTGGGGGAGGGAAACGGATGTGCCGGAGGAAACTAACAACTCTATGTAGTTATAATACGTATAATAACACTCTCTGGCTAACATCAATTACATAAAAGTGACATTTGAAGAATCAGAGAGGGGGAAAATCTCAGTGAGGCCTTTATAAAGGGCGATTGGTGTTTTGACATTACAGTAAATGTAACCCGAGTCCCCCACATGCCCTTGCCCTTATCTTCTCGTATGTTTGGGACCTCTTGCACCCTATAACTACACCCTGGACAAAGCGTCCTTAGTGAGGGACATGGGACATGTTGTTGAGCCCAATCTTTCTCGTCTGCCCGCTGAAAATTAGAAGAATAGATTAGTGGGTTAACAGAACAGAACGGCACTGGGCAACAAAATAAACAAGGGGCAGGGGTCATCTCAGAGCGGACCCTCCGAGGCAGTCTAAGTTACAGGATGGTGCTGATAAACACTAGGAGGGACCGTCGAGTCAAGAAGGGGAGCTAGGCAGGGGTTTGGAAGATACTACAATGAGGGATCCGTAAGTGCCGAGTATGTTTGGTGTAAAACCCTCCGTAGTAACCACCAAGTTTGCTTGGCCATAAAAATTCAGAAAACCGAAACTTTTGAGGTCATATCTGTATTGCTTCAGTGTTCGAGCCCATAGACGTAAGCCTTAAAGGCCGTCCTAATCATGATATATACTGAAGTATAGGTTTATTTTTAAGGTCCTCTACTATACAGTCACAGCATTAGTGACACAGAGTCTGGCCCCCGACCCCCACCCCCCCCCCCCACCCCCCACATACACAATCAGCATGGGGCAGGTTACATCTTTGGGGAATTAGGGTAATCAACTAAAATATAAACACCCTCCATAATAAAAGGGGCAACATGGACGACTATATCTCAGAGAGTCCATATGACCTGGTGCCGGTCATGGGTAACCTCTAATATACTATCAGTCAGGAGGGGCTGTGATAAGGAACAGTCTCTTGTATAATATAACCCACAGCCGCCTGCCCCTTGTACTCTTGGCCGAGGCCACAACTTTCCTTTTGGAGGAAATCTACAAAGAAGAACCCCGGAGGTTGTGGTACCAGAAGAAAATGTCATGTCTATAAGCCCTCACCCTGTCAAGGTCTGGCCGGGCACCAGTACATATTGGCTGGCCGGCTGTGGGCTCTAAGAGATACCAGAAAAAATTATTTGCCTGATGAAAAAAAGGGGGGGGGAATGTCCAAAATATTGGACTTCACTGTGATTCTCATAGAATGTTACATGGGCGGGTCGTCATGGAGAGAATGACCTCCGCCGGCATGAATCCGTTCTGTAAACGCTCTGCTGTGTTATCTATGGGGGACCCTAGCGGACAGGACAAAGGGCCCTTTTAGTCCTATATGTCTCCTGGGGAGTATTAAAAGCACAATGGGGGTCCTTAATAAGGCGCCCGATTCGCGTTTTTCCAGACGTTGGGTTTACACGAAATATTCGGATTGCCGCCACATTTCCCTTGTAGTGCCCCGGGATTTTGGCAAACCGCGCTGATCGCGCAGAGGCCTGGTCGCTCGCCAGGGACCGGGACTGAAAGTGACGGAAAGAGCCGGGTGGGGCGGAGTAGGTGCCACCGAACAATAACCCGACGGATTCGGAAAAAAAATAGACGCTCGCATTTAAAAAAAAATAAATGTGTCTGCGTGTGACTCGCGCTTACCTTCCACCAGGGTATAGGGTGGTGGTTGCATTCCAGCGGACTCGGGGCGAAAACTCAGCGCAGCAGCGACATCTTGTGGGACGTCGGAGGAAACTGGCCTTAGTGAATCGCGGAAGACACGGAATCCAGGCAGAGACGCGCCGTTGGATCGCAGGATAGGGGCGGGTAAGTAAATGTGCCCCAATATGTGAAGTTGTAAAAAGAAAAAAGTTATATCAGAAGTGGCCAGGCCATATCCTTTGACCATGTCAAAGTTGTATTCCACAACGGGGTTAAAAAAACGTTGTATGGTATCATTTATGTTATGTGAAAACATAAAAAAAAAACTGACACATTTGGATCTATGTGATTCTTAGCAGTCATAATCGTGTCTGAGGCTAGCGCCTCCCCTCCGCGTTGCTTGAATGAAGCCCCAGGACATAATAGCACTTGCGCAGGGTTGTACGACGCAGGAGGAGCGCTAAGCTACAAATTCATACAGGCGATTTGGACACTAAACCACCAGTCATAAGGACCTGGGGTGGTTTTAGTGTCCAAATTGCTCCTGCACGGTTCAGCTGGAACCCGTTCAACCAAGGATTCAATCCTCTAACATGCTCGCCTCCACAGTGTGAAGGAGATATACAGCATCAAATTCATTGGATGTTATATGATGTATTGCGATTAGGCCTACATTCCCAGATGTCCACAAGGTTCTACACAAGGTGCGTTAATGTAATGCCCATCTTATCATGAGTCAGCCAGGGTAGGTCCAGGTATCAGTAGGAAGGACCCTCGGTGGAAAGAGCATAAGGGGCCCCTTTGCAGTTGAACTCACATGGGTGGCATTAAAATTCAGAAACTACCATAGTCTCTTCCCTAAAATATTCCTAGTATTATCATCCCAAACAGCTCCCATCATGGGGTATTTTATGTAAGACCCATCACACCACTTGGATTCCTTATGTATATCCCTTAGTTGGGCCCCAGCAGCTCTGGCCCTGAACTTGCCCACGGGGTATGCCCAGTGCTGGCACCAGCCCTTTTGGAGTCATCTGTAGGAGGTCAGACTTTACAAAAGCTTTGTTCCTGGGTGAAGTTATATTCCAGGCCAAATCCAAAAAAATGGCTTGCAAACACAAAGGAAGAACAGCAAAGTCACCAGGCAGAATCACCCCTCTTTTCTTAATTCTCTGTGTGTATCACAGTAAGCAGCTGTCTTCCTGACATAATGCCCAGTCCTAAAGGTTGACAATGTATACAAATACAAGGATCTGCCATACCCGCCAGCTACTGCATCCGGACCAAGATCATGTTATACTTGGTTTGTTGTACACTAAAATATAGGCCATGAACAGTTCGACATATTATCATGGAGATTATAGAATATAGGAACATAATAAATGGTGCTGAACAGTCCATGGTTCCGCCAATAGGATAAATGCTCCTTGCTTGATGTGCCTCATTTTCAGACACCCACAATACAACTTCCATTCATATTTATACCTGCTGAAAAAATTATGACTGCACCGTCTACCACTAGGGGGAGATCAATGACATACGGATTTATAACATATAGTTATTATGGAGATCAAGGGATTGGTTTTAATCTGAGGCATTCGTGATCCCCTTAGGGGTGGAAAGTAGCAGCCGGTCTAATCCTTTTTTAATGGGTGCTATTCCATTATTTCAGTCATGGGATGCGCTCTGTCTCAAAAAGTCGGGATTTGAAATGGGGGTCAATAGTACAACATCCATATCCGAAGGAGCAGAAAAGACTCTCTGAGACATTTGTAGCAAGAGTCTAATTCAAAATCCTTACCGTATTTATTTTATAAAACAGGTACTGAGGTTTGGGACGTCTAGAGGATACTTGGCGCGATCTCCTCACACTTAGAAACCCTAAAGACACACCCCCCCCCCCCCCCCCCCCTCCCCCCCCCCCCCCCTCCCCATCCCCCCCACCCCTACCTAAAAAGGCCCCAACTAGAAAAAAAGTACAGCCAAATTAATCTCTGCAGGAAGCGGCCCAAAAGCTCTTTCCTTCAGCTCGTTCTATGACCTATCGCACACTGTGGTGATGATATTCCACAGGGGCACGGAAGCGAGGTCGATTCTAAGGGTTTTGAAGTTGTGGGACTAAGATACACCTGTCAAAATGGGCGTGTCTTATGGTGGGATCCCGGGTATTTGGTAATGGCACATATAGAGGGGAGGGATGAGCAATCAACATGAAGAAAGTCTTTTGCCTGTCTAGAACTTTCCTGTATTCATGAATAGCAGACACTTTACAGATTCCGTCTGAGGTTCCGAGATGATACAGAGTCTGGGACACGCCACATGCACAGTTAAGGGCCTGATTAGCCCAGGTGGGTGCTGAAATGGACAGACAATGATTGCTAGGAACAGACTAGTGGGGGCTAGGAAAAACCCCACCTCTTCCCAGGAATCGGTTAGCGTGATGTATTAAAGGAAACAAAGAGGAGGAGTCGTGGAGGAGGTGAAAGAGCCTCGTTACGTTGTCCCTTTGCTCCCTTGGATCTTCAACTTGTTGAATAGGAATGTTGTGGATCTTTATGTTATTGGATAGGAATGTTGTGGATCTTCATCTTATTGGATAGGAATGTTGTGGACTACTCATCTTAATCGGATAGGAATGCTTCTATATCTTATCTATCGGATAGGAATGTATGGATCTCATCTTATTGGACAGCGGAATTGTATAGATCTTCATCTTATGGATAGGAAGTTATGCATCCTTCATCTTATTGGATAGGAATGTTACTGGATTCTTCCCTCTTTTATGGATAGGAAAATGTTATGGCTCTTCATCTTATTGGATGAATAGGATGTTATTATATCTTCATTTATCGGATAGTGAATGTCTATGGCTCTTCCATTTAGTGGTAGGAATGTTATAGATCTTTCTCTATTGGATAGGAATTTATGAATCTTCTCTCTATTGGATAGGAGGAAGGTATGGATCTTCACTCTTATTGGATGGAAGTTATGACCCTTCATCTTATTGGAGAGGGAAATGTCATGAATCTTCATCATTGGATAGGAATTGTATGGATTCTTCATTTATCGGCTCGGAATGTATGGATCTCATCTTATTGGATAGGAATGGTATAGCTCTTCTCTTATTGGATAGGGAATGGTATGGAATCTTCATCTTATTGGATAGGAACTTTATGGATATTATCTTATAGCGATAGGAATGTAGTGGATCTTCATCTTATGGATAGAAATGTTATAGATCTTCATCTATTGGATAGGAATGTTAGAATCTGCATCTATTGGATAGGAATGTTAGGATCTTCATTTATTGGGTAGGAATGTTGTGGATTTATCTTATTGGGTAGGAATGAGGAAATGTTTGTAGAATCTTTATCTTAGGGCTAGGAATGTTGGGATCTTCCTCTTATTGGAAGGAAGGGTTTGACTCTTCATCTTATTGGATAGGATTGTATGGACTTATCTATGGTGCCGGCCATCCCCGGCCCTGCGGCCGGTGGCAAATGTGGGATGTAATCCAACTACCATAAAGGTTGTGGACCATTTTTAGAGTGGGTTTTTTTTGCAGACTCAACCCACATTTTTAGGACTAAGAAAAATACCATTAATCTGTAATTTTAGACTTTTATCAGTCTATTACAATTTGTGCCAAAACATTTCTAAAATGCCTCGGGCCACATCTTCAGGGGTTTTAGGAAGTTTTTAGACACCCTGTATGACAAAAGGGCTTGGCGCTCCAAAAAAAGGCTTTGTGAGGACCTAAGTGACCCCAAAAATAATCCAAATTCGCCACAATTCTTGTGCTGGAAAGATGATCGCAGTATAAATAGGGTTGTGTAAATAATTGGGAAGAGTAGATGGAGAAAATGCCCTTGGGGGCTTCATACTCTATGGGCTTATGCCATCATTGCCCAAAAGAGGTGGTTTCTGCACCAAAAATGCTTCTGGTTTGGGTACATCACTTCACAGAGAGGTGATCCTAGACTCTACTTTTCGACGGTTGATCACATTAGAATGCACTGCAAACCTTAGCTTTAGAAAGGGATTGTTTAAGAGAGGGCCGGAGGGGCTGCAACGACATGGGATGCCAAAGTGAGCTCTTGGAACTGGGCCCATATGACGAGACCAATGCAATAAACATTGGGCCTAGCTGACGGAGCCTCTGAAGTGGTAGTTGTCGTCGAAGAAGGGCCGGGTGGTTTTCAGTGAAATATGATACGGAGGGGGACAAAAAAATCTGCGGTGGGTGCTGCACAGTTTTGGAACCGGAGAGAGGTGGAATTCAGCGATGTGGTTCACACACTTGCGTCAAGGGAGGCATCAAGTGTCTCTAGATACTTCACCATAGATGTACATTGCTCCGGGCTCTGGCCTTGCAGCTATATGTTACACCCCTATATAGCTCTCCATTCTAGCATTATATATCTTCTTTTATCATAATTGGGGCAGATTTCAGATTTACTTACCGGGTCCATTCGGATCCGCGGCGCGTTATCGGCGGTGGGACCCTTGGGTTCAAGCCGCCCCGGAATTACTAAGAAGTTTCCACGCCGTGCCACAAGTGTCGCTGCAGCGCGGAAGGGACCATCGGAATGCAAGCGTTCACCCGTCCTCATAGGGGGTTGAGGTACGCGGTGTCCAGCGACACTTTTTTTTAAAAAAAAGCGGCGGTTTTTTTTCAGGAATACTTGGCGTGTTTTCGTTGGCCACGCCCCCCGATTCTGTCGCGTGTCCCCTTTCAAGGCGTCTATGGGCCGGGCTTCTAGTAGTAATTTGGTTGAATGTTGTTTTTGTCCATTTCAAATAGGCGAACACATGTAACACTAGACGCTGAGACATCTCAGTACTTTATCCAATCAAGACAATTCTCTAGGAGTAGCACCAATCTCAACTTGTGTTTGTTACAGTGTATCATTAAAAAAAAAATAGGAGTCCATGTTTTTTTCCTATCGTATTGGATGCATCTGTATCCATTCTAGATAATCCTGTCAATGGAATCCTCTGTGTGCACCAATCAGCAGCACAAATCTGTGTTTGTTACAATGTAACAGTGTAGTATAAATCTATCAGTCTAAAGTCCAGTCTGTTTAACACATGGAACGTGTGAAATGCAATAATTTCCAATCAAGGGAATGTACTGTGAGGCCGGCGGCACACGTGGCGTTTTGAACCGGTTTTTGGGCCATTTTTAAGCAATCCTTTTTAAAAAAACGCATCCGTTTTTGTCAGTTTTTCCCAATTATCATAATTGGTTAAAAATGGACAAAAATAGGAAAAACGGAAGCATTTTCAAAAACACATGCCTTCTTTTTACGGACTGCTTAAAAATGGCCCCAAAACGGGTTCAAAACGGCACGTGTGCCGCCGGCCTGACTGTGAGGTGCAATTCTGTGTATTAGTGCTTAAAATAAATCTATCCGTCTGGGGTCCATTCTGTGTAGCATATAGAAAATATACAGTTGTATCATTACTTAATTTCCCGGGGGCCACAGAATCATGGACCGATACGAGACTGTTGCAAAATGACCGTTTCTGCTTTTCCATTCATTTCCTACCGAGCTGATGGGTTGGACGAGTGTAGGACTCCTATGTTGTCTAAACTAGATACAGATTTCCTATATTTTCATAGACGTGTGCGTCTTGCCAGGTATTTGTTACAGTTATTAGTGCGGAGAAACAAAAGGAAATAGTCTGGCGCCGAAGACTAAGTTGTGCCTAGAACTGTTCTATCGCTCACGCTTTATCCATCAAGACAATTCTCTAGTGCACCATCTCACTTGTTGTTTTGTTACAGTGTAATCATTAAACAAAACAAAAATAGTCCAGTTGTGTTTTCCAATCGTATTGGATGCATCTGTAATCCATTCTATATATCCTGTCAATGGAATCCTCTGTATGTCACCATCCAGCATCGAACAAAATGCTGTTTTGTTACAATGTACATTGGTAGGGTTTAAAATCTTCAGTCTAAAAGGTCCAGTCTGTTTCAACACATGGAACTGATGAAATGCAATAATTTCCAATGCAGGAATGTACGTGAAGGCACGTACGTTACACTCTAGCGTTGTTAACCGGTTTTTAATGGGCCAGTTTTTTAACAATCCTTTTAAAAAACGCTCCGTTTTTGTCAGTTTTTGTCGCCATTATCAATAAATTGGTGTGGAAAAATGGACAAAACAATAGGAAAAACGGCAGCATTTTTCAAAAACCACATGCCTTCTTGTTTACGGACTGGGCTTAAAAATTGCCCCAAAACGGGTTCCAAACGGCACGTGTCCCGCCGGCCTGACTGTGAGTGCATTCTGTGTATTAGTTCTATAAAATAAATCTATCCTTCTGGGTCCATCTGTGTAGCATATAGAAATATACAGTTGTATCATTAAGGATGATAATCGGTGAGCTGGACAGATCAGTACAAACATTTCTCTGTTTGTTACAACGTATCCGTGCGAAAAAAAATATCAGGTATTTTGGAGTCGTTAATTATCAGAACAACAGCACAAACATTTACTAGTTACCCGTGACCTGCGTCAATCCACGGAAAGTGATTGTCTGCCGCGATTCACTAAGATCGTGCGACCCGATATCCTGCATGTATCCTTTCCTCCTGCCTCAGGTCCCCGGAGTTCACCTTCTTCTTCCGGTCATGTAAGTGCATTGTCGCATGTATAATGCGCTGTGGCGGGGAGGTCACTAAGATCGGCCCCATCCTGCATGTGGTCAGCTTCCCACTCAGTCCCCGAGTTCACCTTCTTGCTTTCCCTGGTGCATGTAAGTGCATTGCCGTGTATAATTTGGTGCGTGTGCGGAGATCACATAAGATCGGTGTAACCCCGATACCTCCTGCATGTGTGACTCATGTAAGGGGTGCGGGGGCACAAGATAGGCGGAACCCCATACATGAGGCGATCCGTCAGGTCCCGGGGGCAGAGTACTTCACCTTCTTCTCCTGGTTGCATGTAAAGTGCATTGTCCTATGTATAATGCTTGGTGCAGGAGAGTCACTAAGAGTCGTGCCCCGATATTCTGCAGTGTGGTCTCGTCTTCCCCGAAGACTAGTCCCCGTAGGTGGTGCACCTTCTCTTATGGTGACATTGTAAGTGCAATTGTCTGTGTAATATGGCAGTGTCGGGGAGTCACTAAGATCCTGCGACGATATCCTGCGGTGTATCATGTCCCGCTACACCGTGAGTCCCAACGCCGAACTGTTGCGACCTATCTTCCTGGTGCATTAAGTGCATTGTCCGTGTATAATGCGGCTGGGCGGGAGTCACTAAGATCGTGAGTCCCCATTCGCTTCTGCATGTGTCTCTTCCCCCCCTCAGTCCCGGAGTTCACCTTCTTCTTCTGGTGCATGTAGTTGCATTGTTCCTGTAGGTAATGTCGCTGTGGCAGGGAGTTGCACTAAGATCGTGCCCCGAATCAAGGTGTCCTATGTGTCGGTTCCCCGTCACAGTCACCCGGAGTCACCTTCTTCTTCCTGGTGCGCTTAGTGTGCATTGTCCGTGCTATAAGTGTGCTGTGCGGGGAGTCACGAGCACTAAATTGCGACGAAATGTCCCGCAATCGTATGCATTGGTCACTTCCGCATCGAGGTCCCCGAGAGTTACACCTTTTCTTACCTGGTGCCATTGTAAGTTGCATTGTCGCTTGTTAATGTCCATTTTGTGGAGGGAGTCAAGCTAAGATCGTGCTACACATTTCCTGGCATGTGTCCTTCCCCGCTAAGGTCCACGGAGTCAACCATTCTTCATTTTCCTGTGCTTTATGTAGTGCATTGGGTCAAGTAGTATAATGCTTGAGGGAGTCACATAAGAATCGTTGGCCCTTCACCCCAATCTCCCTGCATGTGTCGCCTGCCCCGCCTCAAGTTCCCTGATTCCCTCATTCTTCTGGTGCATATAGGTGCATTGTCCGTGATAATGCTCTGCGGGAGTTCACTAAGATCCTGTCGGGACCCAAGGATTGCTAGCTGTGATCCTTCTCCGCTCGGTCCCGGAGTTCACCTTCTTTTCCTGCGTGCATGAAATGCAGTTGTACTTGGCAGACACAATTGATATGTTAAATGCCGGCTCAGTCGAACGATCGGGGATCGTCCAGACGGGCGCCTTCCCCGATTTCTGTCGCATAAAGCAGCGCAGGCTGTGCCAAAAAAATCCGAATGTATGCGACACATCCCCAGTTAAATACCTGTCCACAGCGGAGCACATCCTGAAACTTTTTTTTCGCAAAATCCGACAAAGTGCGATCCACGGACCCTTAGTAAAAAACCTCCAATAGGTGATAATCGGTGAGCTGGACAGATCAGTAATCAAACATTAAGGTTCTCACTGTACTTGTTACATACAGTGAGGACAGTCCGTGCAAAAAAATATCAGGTTTTGAGTCGGTTAATGTTTCAGAACAACAGCCACAAACATTTACTCATTACCCGTGCCTGCGTCAATCCAGGAAAGTGCATTGTCTGCCTGCGATTCAACTAGATCGTGCGCCCGATATCCTGCATGTATCCTTTCCCCGCTCAGGTCCCCCCGGAGTTCACCTTCTTCTTCCTGGTGCATGTAGTGCATTGTCCATGTATAATGCGCTGTGCGGGGAGTCATAAGATCGTGCGCCCATATCCTGCATGTGTCGCTTCCCGCCCTCAGGTCCCCGGAGTTCACCTTCTCTTTCCTCTGGTGCATGTAAGTGCATTGTCCGTGTTAAATGTGCTGTGCGGGGAGTCACTAAGATCGTGCCTACACCCCGATAATCCTGCATGTTGTATCAGTGCAGAGAAACTCTATCAGTCTGGGGTCCATCATGTGCACCGGATGTGTGGTTTTGAGGCTCAACTTGTACACCAAAATGTTTTAATTCGCAGAAAGCAAGCGGAGATCTTCAAAATAGTGCGGCAAGGATGTTGAAAAATTGCAAAACCTTTAATCACCCAAATGGTCAGGCTTTATTTGTATAATCGCATCCTGTATGGGGGTCTTCTATAGGGTCTTCATCAGAGTATGATGGGTTTATACTACATGTGATGCCAATGGCCTGCACTAGGGGTCACTGTGTCTTCACCTCTGTCTTATGATCTGACGTGACTTTACGGTATTACTCAGTGGCGCCAGTACAGATTATTACCTCAGGACATGTTTTACGTAAATTCATAATTAAAGTTGGAATTAACAATTTAACAACCATTTCTCAGAAAACTTGATGAACTTCCTAAAGAAGGACATTAGATGTGTGAGAACCACAGAACATTCTCAGATCACATGCCTCGCCCTTGGGTGGGAGGTTTGTGTTCTCAATTAGTGGGTGAACTTATATGGACCCCAATGCCACATATCTTATTACTGTAAACTAATATGGCTGCCGTTAAAGCTCGTATTAAGGTTGTCACCCAGTTCTAAAGACTTCATAGTTGAAAATATTAGACTAATTTTGTAGGTATATATAGTTTTGTTTTTATTTTTTCGACAATGCTGTTTACCCATTTCTTAGAAAACTGGAGGAACTAATAAAAATTAACTAATTAAAACTCATGCTACCTATTGGATTATCTAATATGGCTGCTGTCATAATTCGTGAGGGACGCACTGTCAGAGTCTCTTTGGGAAGAGTCTGTGGACCCTCTGGACCACCACAAGGGTTGGTATGAGACCAACAGTGGCAGCCAAGGTAACAAATGCAGGAATTACTCAGAGCCTGGGACGGCAGCAGGAGCACAGAGGAACACTGGTAACGCTGGTACGGACTGAAGACGCTGCTGGGCTGCGAGTGAAATATGGATTCAATATTTCCCAGGACTTCTGGGGAGGGGTCATCACACTGCTGCCCTAATCTATAGTTTTCTGCACAGGTATTGACCCTAGAAGGGTTTGTGTGTGAGGATATATATATATATATATATATTATATATAATATACCTTTGTGTATGTTGTTAGTAGGAGCAGGACTGTGATATATGGATTTATATTCCAGGATTGTAGCTTCTTCAAGTGTACTAGGAACATGTCCTAACACTGCTGTGCTCTCTGCAGCCAGTGTTAGGTACTGTCCCCAGAGAGATGTGCAAGTTATCCTTTCTGTATGTTGTTAGTAGCAGCAGGACTGTGAAATATGGATTTAAATTACAGGGGGCACATCCACTAAACTTGAGCGTTTAACAACCCCCCATCCCCTGTCGTGAGTAGAAGCTTGAGCACAATTCTGGTTGCATATTGCATCACTCAGGGGGAATGGACAGTGAGAAGTTCAATGCACAGTGCACAGCAGTGTGAGGAAATGCTCCTGCTGTGCAGCCTGAAGTGGACATTACGTGACTAGTTCTATACCCTTGGAGGTACCTGCTCATTGTGTGGGATTGGCTTCAGGGGGGTCCGGGCTCCGTGGCGGTACACGACCTGCACCAGTTTCAGCTCATAGTCCTGCCGCTGGCCAATGTCCTGCTTCAGCTGTTCAGCGAGGGCCAATCTTTTCTTGTGTAGAAAGTAAAAGATGGAGCCCACAAGTCCGCTGCGAGCCCAGATGTTCATTCTGTGTTCCAGGTGTCGGAGTGATCTCCTGGGGGGCAAATTATAGAAATGAAATGGTGATTTAAGTAATCCCTGCACTGGCACACTGTAACAAACACAGGATGTATACATCTCTGTAGTGAGCTCCCCCTAGTGTTGTCTCTACCATATTGTAATTATGGATGTATTGGTGGTCCTGACCGTACTACCACAATTACACAGGGGGCTCAGTGACCCCCATTGTCATGGGAAACCAGCGACTGCCCCCACTTATAATCTCATCCATCCTGTTGATTACATGACTTCTGGGGAAACACAATACGGTGGCCATTTTGGATGCTACAATGACAGCCATATTGGAGATTATCCAGCTTTCCCAGGAACAGACAGCGCTAAGGTTTAGGGACAATGAAGTCGCACCTGCCTAAGCCTTTATTCATCTACCTCCGGCCTAGTGATAAAGGGACATATTTATTATGGAGGAAATTTAGGAAAAACTGTCTGTCATCCAAAGCAACCAATCACTGCACAGCTTACATTTCAGATTCTGCTCTTGACAAAAGAAACCTGAGCTGTGATTGGCTGCTAGGGGCTACAAAGACATGGGAGAAAGGAGGGGGGTTAAAAATGGCTAAAATTATCAGATTTTATCGTTTACACCTCGGTTTTACTCTCTCCTTACTTTCTATCACTTCTCTGTCATGTGACCTCTCACACTTTCTGACGCATTTATTTGGCTGTAAAGATCACATTTTAACTGTACGATATGTGCAGATTTCTAAGTAATGTCAAGCGTATCTGTGGGGTTCAGGCCTACACGACCCACCTGTTACCAGAAATATGACAAAAATACCTAATTTAGTCATGTGATCCCAGAGTGCCTTGTGCCATGGCGGCCGAACAACCCCTCAATGTACCGCAATGGCATTGAGGGGTTTAATGGGGCTGCAATGTTACTACAGCCACGTCCATAAAATATATGGTTAAAGTTACCATGAAAGAGGTTCAGGGTGTTATGTACATGGTCTAGTTTTAAGACATTTTTGGCGCAAACTGTGACAGAAATTTTCCTCAGTCGACCACATCGTGAGATAAATAAATGAGGCCGGGGAGCTGGAGTCCATCCGCACGTTATGTGGGAAAATCTACACGTGAATCAACACAAAATACGAATTTTCTTAAACCAATTTTGGGGGAGATTTTTCAGAAGCATCTGGGAGCAGAACTGTTCTAGTTGCCCATGGTAACCAATCAGAGCTCAGCTTTCATTTTCCCACATCTGTTTGTAAAATAATAGCTGAGCTCTGATTGGTTGTCATGGGCAACTAGAACTGTTTTACCTCAGACACTTCTGATAAATCTCCAAACAAACTTCACAGGGAAAAAAAAATAAAAATAAAAACATTGTCATTACCTTTTCCATCGCACATTCACATTTAACCCCTTAATGACTTTGCCCTTTTTCATTTCACTCCCCACCTTCAAAAATCCAACTTTTTTGTACAGAGCTTGTTTTCTGCATAATAAATTTTTGTACTGAAAAGTGTGTGTTTTTGTGGGGGCGGGGAATCTACCATATATACTCGAGTATAAGTGTAGTTTTTCAGCAAAAATGTGCTGAAACCCCAAACTCGGCTTATACTCGAGCAGCACCCGTCCCCGCCCCCCGCTGCTGGCTATATACTGGGGCAGGGGGCTGGCTATATAGTACTGGGGAGGCAGTGACCAATGCATTTCCCACCCTCGGCTTATACTTGAGTCAATAGGTTTTCTCAGGTTTTTGTGGTAAAATTAGGGGCCTCGGCTTAAACTTGGGTCGGCTTATACTCGAGTATATACGGTAAATTGTCAAAAAAGAATAAACTTTTGAGCCAATTTCTTGTTGGCTTTGTTTTTACAGCTTTCGACATACATTCCAAATGACACCTCCCCTTTATTCTCTGGGTGGGTACAATCCTAGATATATCACATTTATACAAGTTTTGGGGGTTTTAATACATTTAAAAAAATTAAAACCTGTGGTACAAAAAAAAAAACTCTTTCATACTACACCGGTATAAGGTGTCATTTTTTGGCGGGACAAGCAGACATTTTAAATAATACAATTTTGGGGACTTTAGAACAATTAAATGTCACTGATGCAAATTTTACGATTAAATACGGTCTGACAATTCATGTTGGAACGTTAAAAAACTTTAATAAAAACACAATTATTTTTTTTAAAATATGATATGATCACTTTTTAAAAATGTTTTAATGTGTTGCCAAATGGTGAAAAAGTGGTGTTTCCATTACGGGGTTCACCACTGGGAATTTTTTTTTTTTTTAATTATATTTGAATAGATCCCCCTACGGTACTTTAACCTTAGGGGGGACTGATCACTCCTACCAATACTATAGTATTGTGGTATATGAAGAATTTTGCTATTGAACTGTAACAGTGTACCACTGGCACACAATTACGGATCTAAGTGAAGGTCCTGAAGTCTTATAAAGACCCGAGGCTGTCAAGGGAACGGATTGTTGCTTCCCGATGACGTCACCGGGAGAGATGATCGCACCCGAATCCGGAACAATATGCAGCAAACATCCGGCTTGTATGGAGGGGGCTCAGCCCATACACCCTCTATATACACTCTTAGAAGGCCTTGTGACATAGTAAGACATCACAGGTCATCACAAAAGTCTTCATAGAAAAACTGCGCAAAATTAATTTTTTGGGGAAAAAAAAGGGAATAGAGAATAAAGGTCTTGAAAATATCATTGGTTATTCTTACATGTTTGGGTGTTGGACATTCGGATTCCTTTCGGGTGCAGGATTGTGAGGAAGACCCTTGTAGGGTTCACATGAAGATGTCTTAGTAGTGCAGCCTAAGGCCGGCGGCACACGTGTTGTTTTGAACCCTTTTTCGGGCCGTTTATAAAGCAGTCCGTTAAAAAGCGCATCCGTTTTTTGACTGTTTTGGTCCGTTTTCCAATGATCCTCATTAAGATAATTGGAAAAACTGTCAAAAACGGATGCGTTTTCAAAATAAAAGTCATGCGTTTCTCAACAACAGATCAGATTTTTGACCCGTTTTTAAGCAGTCCGTTAAAAAACACATCTGTTTTTTAAAAACGCATCCGTTTTTGACAGTTTTTTCCAATTATTTTAATGAGGATAATTGGAAAACGGACCAAAACGGTCAATAAACGGATGCATTTTTTTAACAGACTGCTTAAAAACGGCGCAAAAACAGGTTCAAAACTCCACGTGTGCCGCCGGCCTTAGGCTTGGCACCTGTAACCCCAATTAGTTAGTCTATGTTCAAATGGAAAGACTTCCATGTGCATTTGGGTCCGGATTCTGTGCCAAAATCCGAGGAAAATCCAGATTGCGATTTACGAGGGTGCAAAACTTTTAGGACACATCCCTTAAAGCGAGGAATGAGGCCAATCCACATGAGAAAACACCCCGAAAATCTAGAAGTTTTGGAATTAAGTGTCCGATTTTCTCATCGGGAAAGTAAAAATATGCGAAAGCCAATGAAATACAGCGACAAATACACAGATATTACACAGTTACGTGATCAGTTATCTCCATCCGAAGGAAGAAAAAAACGGTGCAAGAAAATCAGGCATAGCGTTACTTATCATTGCGTCTATTCTGCAAGAAATAACACAAAATATTCTAATATGATGAATATCGGAGCGCAGAGATCGCCATGTGGATGCGCAGGTGACTGTCGCATGTCATGTGACCTAGGGGCTGATAAACTACACTGCAGTATAAGGGACAATGCAGGAGAATAGCAGCAGACAGAGGGACAGCAGGGTAGTCACCCAGAGAGGAAGTAGTAGGGAAGGTCAGAGGGGTTTGCATCCCTTAGAGGGGAGGGTTATAGTCATAGTCCTCTCACTTGCTTGCAGTCGTTGCACGGGCTTCTTGCTGGAGGTTCCTGGCACTCTCTTTCACACTGGTGCTGCACCATCAACGCTGCGCTCCACCATGGACAGTGACAGGTTAACTCGCTGACGGCTTGTGGGTGTTGTAGTCCCGTCAGCCATTTCCCATCACAAGTTTTAGGTATGTGGGGACTACAACGACCATGATGCAACGCGCCGGACTAGCGCCGGCAAATCGTGCTTGTTATTGGCTAGAGGCCGAAGTGTGTTTCTATTCCCGGTCTCCCCGGCCGGCGGTGCCGACGCCATTTTGGGAGAGACTGTTTTATTCAATAATGAGCCCCTTTCACCCATAAATTGGACCGTGAATGTCAATGTCTTTGCAAATATGAGTGAAAAACGGGAGGTTTGGGGGGTGTTTGCAGTGAAAAAATCTGAAAGACTATGAACAGTAAAGTTCACACGTGGGAATTAGTCACACGTCAAAGTTATATAAATGGCGTAAGGCCTTGTCATGTTTATTTTATTTCTTCCCTCAATTTAGCCATTTTTTTCTACTCCTAAAAGCCCAAATAGCAGTAGGGATCAAGTATTTACAGGTGAACAGTGTTAAATCAATGATTTTTAATTATAAAAACTACAATCTTCATGTTAAAACTTCATTTTTTTCCCAATGGAAATCTAATATCAAAATCAAACCTAAACCAGGGACATTACACATAGATCCAGGCACCGTGACTGTGGTATCTTCTTATATGTGTTATTCATGGCCTCCTGAAGTGTCGGGAACGGTCAGAGGGGTTTGCATCCCTTAGAGGGACGGGTTATAGTATAGTCCTTCCACTTGCTTGCAGTCGTTGCAGGCCTTCTGCTGGAGGTCGGCACTCTCTTCACATGTGATGCCGCACCATCAACGCTGCGCTCCACATGGACAAGTGACAGGTTAACTCGTGACGGACTTGTGGTGTGGTAGTACCGTCAGCCATTCTCCAATCACAAGTTTTAGGTATGTGGGGACATACAACGCCATGATGCAACGCGCCGGACTAGCGCCGGCAAATCGGCTTGTTAGTGGTAGAGGCGCGAGTTTGTGTTTATTCCGTCCCCCAGCCGGAGGTGCCGACGCATTTTGGGAGAGTTTTGTCAATATGAGCCCTTACCCTAAATTGGACGTGAATGTCAAGTCTTTGCAAAATGAGTGAAAAAAATCTGAAGACTATGAACAGTAAAGTTCACACGTGGGGAATTAGTTCACACAGTCAAAGTTATATAAATGGCGATAGCGGCCCTTGTCATGTTTTTTTATTTCTTCCCTAAATTTAGCCTATTTTTTCTACTCCTAAAAGCCAAATAGCAGTAGTGGATCAAGTATGTTACCGGTGAATCCAGGTTGAAATCAATGATTTTTAATTATAAAAACTAACCAATCTTCATGTTTTAAATTACATTTCTTTTCCCCAATGGAAACTAAGTATCAAAATCAAACTATAAACCAGGGACATACACATAGATCCAGCACCGTGACTGTGGTATCTTCTTATATGTGTTATTCATGGAGCCTTAACGCTTAAAATCAAATTGTTTAAACCAATTACGAATGAGCAAAAGGCCCCGGCGCCACACAGGGCGTTGTCTGCGTTGCAAACGCAAACGCAGACAAAAGTCGCGCCACACCGGGGACGGCCTCGGCCCGATCGCATTGGCGTTCTATGGAAACGCATGCGACGGGAACGAGCGAGCCGGTTGTTTGCGAGTCCGTTCCCGGACTCGGTTGCAACGCAGACAATGCGACTGTGTTGGCGCGCCAGCAAAGGCTTCAGGGAGGGGTACTAGAGGGAACACCCCTCTCCAATCTATGGATGTGTGAAGTGTCCTGAGTTTATCAGGAGGATTTTGAGGTAGATTTCCTTTAACTAGGTGAACAAACACTTATCTACACTAAGTAGCCAGGCCTTTGTTGGGGAGGAGGGAGGGTCCGGTTTCATCATCCCACTCTCCAAAAAACATTAAAGGGTTTATCAGAGATGAATAAATGAGATAGGGCTGGGGAGGGCTTTTTTTTTTTTTTTTAAACATGTACTCACCTCCTCACCGCCGCCTGCTGATGTCCCGCGTCCGCGGTCGTTTCTGATCTTTACCCGTTTATTTATTAGAGGCACGCAACGCTGCCGTCCGGATCTCGGGGCAGAGTTGGGTGGTGAACACATGGGGGGGACATTACTTAAAGTGTGGTGTATGCATTGGCTTTGTACCGACCTGCTCTCGGTAAGAAGACACCACATTGTAATATGTGTGGAGCTGTCAAGAGACATTTTGGCGCCGGGACATGTTCTGCCCTGGGACCAAAATCTGTCCCGAGCACAAGAAAGGTGTCCAACACAGTCCCTGCTAGACAAGTTGTTTGTAGTTCTATTTCCGCAGTTTACAGCGCCCCAAAAGGGCTGCGACACATATAATTGTGTTGGTTCCCACTACCGCCAAAGCCAAGCCCCTTTAGGAGAAGAGAAGAGTGGAGCAGACGGAAAAAGAAGCATTTTTTCTGGGCGCCCGCCAGCACAAAAATAGGTTGGAGCAGAAATGTGGTAGGAGAGCGCCCACAAAACTGGCGGAGGACGGAAACGCCATAGTAATGTCCCCAGGTGTGTTTTTAGGCCGTTTTAGTTAGTGTGTTTCATTGTACAACACGCATGCGTTTTTGACAGGTTTACCATATCTTAATCAAATGGTCAAAAATGCATGGATTTTTACGATTCTGAAACGCCACTAACTAAAACGGGCCCCAAAAGCGCGAAAAACGCAGTGTGTCACCATCTTAGCAGACACTCAAATCCGTTCCTTATCTGTCAGGTGTTTGTAAGTGCCCGGGACCCGGGAATTGGTGTAGGATGAGAGTGGCCAGCCGGAAGCTCCCTGTGCGCAGCTTCCGTGCCCGCGCGCAGGGACATAAGCAGCACCGGAGGGGGTGAGAACCCACAAAAAGCCCCCCCAGCAGGACTTCTAACGTTTCTTGTAACATTTCTATTTGTTTTTATAAAACTGTATAAGGACTCATTATGTGTGGACAAACTGTATTCTAGTGATGGTATTATATTATGTCCGTGTACTGGGGAAGCTGGAAAAATGAAAAATTCAATTTAATGAAGCTGAACGGAAAAGATTACACTGCACCATTTTCTTGGGCACTGTTCTAGTCTTCATCGCTGAGATACCCAATTTAGACGGTTTTATTATGTTGCAAGTACATCTGATATTTTATTTTTTTACTTTTTCACTAATTTTTTAGCCCCCCCTTGGGGGGAATAGAGGGGTTGTAAAAGACGTTAGACAATGTATGAGGTGCGGTGTCATAATAAAACTGGGATCCCTTAACAACCATGGTGGCAATATCTCATCTGACTCAACCACTTGCGGCTTGTTAGAGGCGTCTTGGGATGGTATCTTTGTGGTGTCAACGAAATTTCGAACCACATGGAAGAACCAGGAAACTTGCTGGTTGCTCATCCTCAACAACCTATCGAGATAGGTGGTCGACCCGCTTCTCAAAGATGAAAGAATCTCTATTAGATTCAAAGAACAGAATTGTGATAATGTAAACGAAAGATAGACTGCGAACAAGTAAGACTATTTCGAAGAAGCATCAAGACCATGAGTTTTATACTAATGGAAGGGGATAATGACACTTAGTAACGGTCTCACCAAAATGGCGCGACATGGAACGACAGGGAAGTATGCTGTAATTTCTCCTGTGTCAGGGTTTTTAGCGAGTTGTTGGACTTTGTAGCATGTAATGAGCTTCAGGTGAAACTTGAGCCTGGGCGCAAGAGTAAGGGTGTGTGAGTTACAAGTCTTTACATTGTCATGCAGCACAGGAATGCTAGTATTTTACGTCCAATACAACCAGCAAGAAGAGAAAACAAGAATGATTTTTCCCCCCGCGTCGTGTGACAAAAAAAAAGCTACAGAAAACCTCCCACAGTTGTGACACCCAGCTTTCTTGGCTCCTGGTAAACATATTTGTCTACTGCCCCATTTATGGCATTTATGTAACATTTCATAATAAAGAGTGGCCTTAAAGGGGTTTCCCACGAATACAAGTTAAGCCCCATCCACAGGAAAGGGTCCAACTTGCTGATTGGTGGGGTGGTCCAGTGATGAGACACAGATCACAAAAAACGAGGGTCCGATGGGGTCCCAGGTACCTAGCCGGAACCTCGTTGCTCCCACAGAATCATGGACCAGGACGGCCGTGCATGACCGTTCTGCTCCGTCATTTCTACAGAGTGATGGAGATGACGAGTGTAGGACTCCTAGGTGTCTAAACTAGATACAATTTCATATTTACATAGACAGTGTGCGTCTTGACGGTATTTGTTACAGTGTATTAGTGGGAAAACAAAAGGAAATAAGTTCTGGCGCCAAGATGTTGTGCACATAGAATGTCTACGGCTACAACTTATACCAATCAGACAACTCTCTAGGAGTAGCAACCAATCTCAACTTGTGTTTGTACAGTGTATCATTAAAAAAAAAAATAGGAGCCAGTTTTTTGTACTATCGTATTGATGCTCTTATCCATTCTAGATAATCCTGTCAATGGAATCCTCTGTGTGCCACCAAGCAGCAGCACAAATCTGTGGTTGTACAATGTAACATGTGTAGTATAACTCTATCAGTTAAAGTCCAGTCTGTTTAACACATGGAACGTGTGAAATGCAATAATTCCAATCAAGGGAATGTACTGTGAGCCGGTGCCACGTGGCGGTTTTGAACCGGGTTTGGGCCATTTTTAAGCAATCCTTTTTAAAAAAACCGCATCCGTTTTTGTCAGTTTTCCCAATTATTATAATGGTAAAAATGGACAAAAATAGGAAAAACGGAAGTGCAACATCCACCACCGGGGCCTAGCCTTTTCGGGGCCTGGAGACAGCCGGGGGCCGCAGTACTGAGTGGTGGCGGTTGCGGCCTAGGCACGCTAGTGTCACGGTGCTTGGTATGGGGAACAAGGAGGGCTGTCCTACAGGCCTGGCAGGTCTCCATCAGGGTGGTGTTGGCAAGAAATGATGAGGGAGCGGCTCGCTTATAGCGGATTCCCTGGGGCAAACCCCTTTGGTGTCTAGAGTGTATAAGCTCTGTGTGGTGGACAGGGTGCCGGTTGATGATGGTAGTTGTAGTAGCAGGGACAGACGGAGCAGAGGGTTTGAAAAAAGCAAACTTACAGTTCTTTATTGGAACCGCAAGGAACTTCAGCACACATGCGGTGAACCAAATGGTGGAGTGCCTGGAGAGGGGTACTTGGAGGGAGCCACAGGAGTAGAGCACCAGCCTGGATACAGATGGCAGGCTGGGGGGTAGTGGGTCCTAGTGGATGCTTCAGCTTGTTCAGGGGCTTCAGGTATCACCTTAAAGGTGGATGACACCCCTTTCCTCAGTACACTAACTCCTAGTTCCACTCTTCAGAGGCAGGCTCTTCCTGCTCTGGTCTGGTGTGCTAAGGGTACAGACTCCTAAGAGCCTGTACTGGAGAGACTCCAGTCTCCCCCTGAGCTACAGCTCAGCTAGCTACTAACTCCTCAATTCCTAAGACCTAAGTCCTAAGTCTCTAGAAATTTAGGGCCAGGGGTTTTATCATCTCCCCTTGGTCAAGGTGGTGGTGCTCCTCCAATTACCTCTCAGTACAGAGACAGGATGCAATACATGTGATTGGTTACTAGACTCTTACAACACACAGAACACAATTAACTTCTGCCTTGCCAGGAAGGATTAACGCACTGCAATGTCCCCTGTGTTTAAGTGATGACATGCTGTGGGGTTTATCGCAAGCACTCCTTCGCCATTGCATCGGCGAGGGTGTTGCAGAAGCAATTTCAAAAACACGTGCCTTCTTTTTACGGACTGCTCAAAAATGGCCCCAAAACGGGTTCAAAACGCCACGTGTGCCGCCGGCCGACCTGTGAGGTGCAATTCTGTGATATTAGTGCTTAAAATAAAATCTATCCGTCCGGGGGCATTGGTGTAGCATATAGAAATATACAGTTGTATCATTAAGGATGATAATCGGTGAGCTGGAAGATCAGTAGCAAACAGTTCTCATGTATTGTTACAACGATCAGTGCGGAAAAAAAATTTTGGAGTCATCAGTTTGGAGTCATTATATGCAGAACTAACAGCCACAAACATTCGTACCCGTCCTGATCGCAATCCCGGAAGGCATTGTCTCGCCGCGATTCACTAAGAGTCGTGCGCCCGATATCCGCATGTATTCACTTCCCGCTCAGGTCCCGGAGTTCACTCTTCTTCTCCGGTGCATGTAACTGCATTGTCTGTGTATAATGTGCTGTGCGGGGAGTCACTAAGATCCTGTGCCCAATATCCTGCATGTGTCACTTCCCCACTCTGGTCCCCGGAGTTCACCTTCTTCTTCCTGGTGCATGTAAGTGCATTGTCCGTGTATAATGTGCTTGCAGGGGTCACAGATAGTGCCCCCCCGATTCTGCAGTGGGTCGCTTACCCCGCTCAGGTCCCCGGAGTCTCACTTCTTTCTGGTGCATGTAAGTGCATTGTCAGTGTATAATGTGCTGTGCGGGGAGTCACTAAGATCGTGCCCCCGATATCTGATGTGTCGCTTCCCCGCTCAGGTCGAGAGTTCACCTTCTTCTCCTGGTGCATGTAAGTGCATTGCCGTATTATAATGTGCTGTGCAGGGAGTCACTAAGATCGTGCCCCGATATCTGCATGTGTCGCTTCCCCGCTCAAGTCACCCAGAGTTCACCTTCTTCTTCCTGGTGATTGTAAGCGCATTTGTCGCGTTGATAATGTGCTGTGCGGGGAGTCACTAAGATCGTGCCCCGATATCCTGCATGGTGTCGCTTCCCGCTCAGGTCCCCGGAGTTCACCTTCTTCTTCCTGGTGCATTGTAAGTGCATTGTTTATGTATAATGACACGTGCGGGAGAACTAGATGCATCTGCACCCGATATTCTGCATGTGTGGCTTCCACCGCTCAGGTCCCAGGACGGTCACCTTCTTTTCCTAGTGCAGGTAGGTGCATTGTTCTGGGTAAATGCGGTGCAGGGAGTCATAAGATCGTGCCCCGATATCATGCATGTGTCGCTCCCCGCTCAAGTACCCGGAGTTCACCTTCTTCTTCCTGGTGCATGTAAGTGGCATTGTCCGTGTATAATGTGCTGTGCGGAGGTGAGTCACTAAGATCGTGAGCCCGATATCGCTGCATGTGCGCTTCCACGCTCAGGTCCCCGGAGTTCACCTTCTTCTTCCTGGTGCATGTAAGTGCATTGTCATGATAATGCCTGTGCGGGGAGTCACTAAGATCGTGCAAAGTATCCTGCATGTTGTCGCTTCCCCGCTCAGGTCCCCGGAGGTCACCATTCTTCTTCCTAGTGCATGTAGGTGCATGTCTGTGTATAAGCGCTGTGCAGGGAGTCACTAAGATCCTGCACCCGATATCTCGCATGTGTCGCTTCCCGCTCAGTCCCGGAGTTCACCTTTTCTTCCTGGTGCATGTAAGTGCATTGTCCGTGTATAATGCGCTGTGGGGGAGTCACTAAGATCCTGACCCCATATCCTGCATGTGTCGCTCTCGCTCAGGTCCACGGAGTTCACCTTCTTTTTCCTGGTGCATGTAAGTGCATTGTCTTGCGACACAATCTGAATGTTAAATCCCGTGCTCAGTCCGAATCAGCCGGATCGTCCGACGGCCTTCCCCCGATTTCTGTCGCATAAAAGCAGCGCAGCTGTGCCAAAATCCGAATGTATGCGACACAATCCCCAGTTAAATACCTGTCACAGCGGAGCAAATCCTGAAACTTTCGCAAATCCGACAAAAGTGCGATCCACGGACCCTTAGTAAAAAACCTCCAATGTATCAGTGCAGAGAAACTCTATCAGTCTGGGGTCCATCATGTGCACCGGATGTGTGGTTTTTTGCTTCCCAAAAACTTGTACACCAAAATGTTTTTAATTCGCAGAAAGCAAGCGGAGTCTTCAAAATAGTGCGGAAAGGATGTTGAAAATTGCAAAACCTTAATCACCCAAATGGGTCAGGCTCTTCTATAGGGTCTTCATCAGAGTTGATGGGTTTATACCACATGTGATGGCCAATGGCCTGCACTAGGGGTCACTGTGTCTTCACCTCTGTCTTATGATCTGACGTGACTTTACGGTATTACTCAGTGGCGCCAGTCCAGATTATTACCTCAGGACAGTGTTTTACGTAAATTCATAATTAAAGTTGGAATTAACAATTTAACAACCATTTCTCAGAAAACTTGATGTGAACTTCCTAAAGAAGGACATTAGATGGTGAGAACCACAGAACATTCTCAGATCACATGCCTCGCCTTGGGTGGGAGGGGTTTGTGTTCTCAATTAGTGGGTGAACTTATATGGACCCCAATGCCGCTTTAGCTTACATATCTTATTACTATAAACTAATATGGCTGCCGTTAAAGCTCGTATTAAGGTTGTCACCCAGTTCTAAAGACTTCGTAGTTGAAAATATTAGACTAATTTTGTAGGTATATATAGTTTTGTTTTTATATTTTCGACAATGCTCTTTACCCATTTCTTAGAAAATTGTTGGAACTAATAAAAATTAACTAATTAAAACTCATGCTACCTATTGGATTATCTAATATGGCTGCTGTCACAATTCGTGAGGGACGCACTGTCAGAGTCTCTTTGGGAAGAGTCTGTGGACCCTCTGGACCACGGGAAAGGACCACAGGATACGGACCACAGCATATGGGCCACAGGAACGGACCACGGATACACAGGAACAGACCATGGGATACACAGAAACGGACCACGGGATACACAGAAACGGACCACCGGATACACAGGAACGGACCACCAAATACACAGGAACAGACCACCGGATACACAGGAACGGACCACGGAATACACAGAAGGCTGTCACTTCAGTGGGAAGGACTTGAAGATCAGGCGGGGAGTGAAGACCAAGTCCGGGGATGGGGCAGACACGCCGCCACAGAGAGGGGCACAGTTGTGCCTGCGATCCGTGACATGGATCACAGGGGGCACCCGTGACAGCTGCCTATACAGCTCAAGTTCCCTATTATTTGTTGAACTAATATGGGCGCCATTACAGCTCCTGTTCCCTATTAGAAGAACTAATATGGCTGCCATTGAAGCTCCTGTTCCGGGGGGGGGGGGGGGGGGGGGGGGGGAGGGGGGGAGGGGGGACACACTGGTATGGCCACCATTACAGCTTGAGTTCCAATATATTGAATTAACTAATATGGCCGCCATTACAGCTCTTGTTCCCTATTGGAAGAAATAATATGGCCGCCTATACAGCTCAAGTTCTCTATTATTGTATGAACTAATATGGCCGCCATTACAGCTCATGTTCCCTACTAGATGAACGAATATCGCTTCCATTAAATCGCTTGTTCCCTATTAGAAGAACTAAAATGGCCGCTATTACAGCTCAAGTTCTCGATTATTGAATGAACTAATATGGCTGCCATTACAGCTCTTGTTCCCTACCAGAAGATGAACTAAAATGGCCGTCATTACAGCTCAAGTTCTCTATTATTGGATGAACAAATATGGCTGCCATTACAGCTCTTGTTTTCTATTAGAAGAGAGATTAATATGGCCACCTTTGAAGCCCCTGCTCCCTATTAGGGGGTGAACTAGTATGGCCCCCATTACAGCTTGAGTTCCATATTATTGAATTAACCAATATGACCGCCATTACAGTTCATAGTTCCTATTTGTGGATGAACTAATATGGCTGCCATTGTAGCTCACATTCCGCCATTAGTGCTCATGTTCCCTATAAGTAGATATAGTAATATGGGCACCATTGTAACTCTTGTTCCCTATTAGTTGGTGAACTAATATGCCCTCCTTTGACACTCATGTTCCCTATTCGTGTTTGAAACCATATGGCCGCCATTACAGCTTAAGTTCCATTATAGTGTGTAAACTAATATGACTTCAATCGAAGCAGTAAGGCCACCATAACAACCCACACAAAGATTGTCAAACAATTCTTTCTACTCCATGGATGAAATATGAGTTTCATTTTGCCACCATTAGTGTTTACATTTCCTAGTAGTGGGTGAACTAATATGGCCGCCATTACAGTTTGCGTTTCCTATTAATGGGTGAACTAATATGGCCGCCATTACAGTTTCCATTCCCTATTAATGGGTGAACTAATATGGCCGCTATTGTAGCTTACGTTTCCTTTTAGTGGGTGAACTAATATGTCTCACGGATGAGACCACCCTCTCTATGAAGACACCGTCACTTGTGTCCGCTCCATCTGACACCACGACATGATACTGAGCAGATGTTGCCTGCGAAGTTCCCTCCGCGGGACTTGTGTTCGTTGCACTTGACAGGTGCTCCAAGTTGAGACGACACCAAATATCTCCATATTAGCCCAGGGATCCCAGGCCCGGATTATTATTAAACATTTCCTGGCTATATTTACTATCCACCTGTTCCCTGCAATCCCAAAGTGTTTTGTCGTGTCTCATGTCAGTAAATCGAGATTAAACGAGGCTCCGGATACACAGACATGTTACTGTATGACAGGAAATCTCCCTCATATTGTAGGTACATGTACATACAGTGGTCTGGGAGAGGCTGATTTATTCTAAAAGTTAAAACTAGGCCTCATCACCATAGAAACCACATTAGCAGTAGATATAAAGGCCTAGTTGTGAGTGGTTGCTACTGGCAAGACGGGCCTGTGTATAAACTGCGTATGATAATTGTGAAATGTGGCGCTATTTATCAGCCACAAGAGACATTAAAGACTCATCCACGCAAAGATTTATGCCACAGATTTTACATCTGAAAAAACCGGTTGCACACAGTTGCTTTCCCATTGAAGTCAATAGGCGGCCATCATTAAGCGTCACGCCCTGTACTCTGTGAGGAATCCGGACAGACATTGCTTGGAATATAAGATATTTTAGTCCAAATCTGCCTCAGAAAGCCCAATAGTGGACTTTGACCCAGTATTTGACTCCAATGTGTGAACTTTTCCTGTTCATGGTGGGCTGAATATTCCTGTTCATGGTGGACTGGACTACTGTTTGTAGGAGTCCCTGGCACTGTTTATAGGGACACTCTAGAACATGGTTATGGGGGTTCAGGCTGGAATGGCACTATTGATGGGTCATTGTATGGCGGACTAGTGATGAGGATACTGTATTCCTTAGGACATTTTGTTTTGACGCCTTTCTGTAATAAATGACAATTTGTCCGGATATCCTGATCACACACAAGATACAAGTTCAGCTTATTTTGAGACACATAAAAGCTCCATTTATGGGTGAACTGTCAAGAAGACGCCAGTTTTCACATGACCACAGGACGTGACAGGGTAACAATCCCTGATATGAGGTCATTGGAGACAATCCACACAACAAATAGCAATAACCCTTTAACATCTGGATTAATAAAGCACGTTTTTCACTTAATGAAAAAAAAAAAGTAAGAATCATAACTCAGATTATGTTGATTTGACTGAAAGTTGTTTTGTTTTTTTGCAGTAGTAAGGCCCTTTCCTGTGGATAGGGCGTAACTTCTGTTTGTGGGAAAACCCCTTTAAGTTGGAAAATCATCTCCATCTGATCACAATGCAAATTGAGAGGTGCAGGAGACCTGTTTCTTAACCTATCAAAGGGTATATCTGATCTTGAGAGGACTGACAGCTTAAACCACACAACTGGAGACCCCAATTTTGCCTGACATACTCCATACCAGCAGACCTTCTGGTTTTCAGAAGGATGGGCCAAAATGAGAGCCCCCGCCAGATTCATGATTTCTGGCACATGTTCTTCATGAATCTGGCGCCCTCTGCACTACTCCGTACACCACTTTTTTTTTGGGTTCACCTTTAACATGGAGGAGCACATTTACTTACCCATTCTGCGCGATCCCCGAAAGTGCATTGTCTGACCAGAATGCACATCTGCCGCGATTCAAGAAGATCGTGCGCCCAATATCCTGCATCTGTTGCCTCTCCGCTCAGGTCCGCCGTAGTTCACCTTCTTCTTCCTGGTGCATGTAAGTGCATTGTCTTGCAACACAAATTTCTGTCGCCGGCGCCGCTGCGCCATAATCCGATTGTATGCGACACAATCCCCTTCTAAATATCTGTCACAGCGGCGTTCTCTGTGGTGGATTCGGGTCTTCCGGCGATTCA
Organism: Engystomops pustulosus; assembly: GCA_019512145.1. Taxonomy (NCBI): domain Eukaryota; kingdom Metazoa; phylum Chordata; class Amphibia; order Anura; family Leptodactylidae; genus Engystomops; species Engystomops pustulosus. The sequence goes on along the minus strand of WNYA01000779.1, from coordinate 53,884 downwards.
CTAAGGCAGTTCTTTTGACGTCCACCAGGTGTCGCTGCTGCGCTGAATGCACTGGAGTTCACCAAGTCGGGCCGAGTAAAGGTAAGCGCGTATCCAGCGACACTTTTTTTTTTTTAAATGCGCCGGTTTTTCCAAATTCGTCGGGTTTTCGCTCGGCCACGCCCCCCCATTTCCGTCGTGTGCATGCTGGCGCCGATGCGACAGAATCCGTTCACGTGTGCCAAAAACCTGGGGCAATTCAAGGAAAAACGGCGCAAATCGGTAATATTCAGGTAACACGTCGGGAAAACGTGAATCGGCCCCTTAGTAAATGACCCCCATTATGTCGTTTTGTATGCATTATAGTTGTGTTAATTTATGTTTTTATCACTCATCACTGATTTATTATATAAGACTATTCTATTAGAGCTCATGATGATTGAAGGGGCGGGGATGGGGGGGCCTGCGATCCATGATTATACAGCCATGCTGAGTGGAATGTTTCGGGGGACCCCTGTCCTGGCGGAATGTTTATAGTACAAGATCCCCACTGTTCGGTCAGAGAGTAAGAACCTGTTGCTCGCAGCGTCGTTGCTGTTTTTGGAAGCCAAGATATTTGAAAATATGTAAAAGAATGTATTGAATCCGGAGCGCACCCAGGGCAGGAAAGTGCTGGAGGGAGACCAGGACCCCCGAGCGCTCCTCAAAGACACTTTTTGTTCTGTGTCAACAGGAGAGAGGCCGCGCTGCGGAGAGATTTCTGAGCAACACAGAGCTTTGAACCGGAGAGAACTGTGATGGAAATTTCTGAAACTGTCCATAAACCTTCTATAGATGTGACCTCACAGCTATTCCCCCAGTTTCCCTATGTACATGCACACTTGGCTTAAGGCATGTATGCTCTTTGTTGATACCTATAATGGCATCTTATCGCTCGAAGGATTGTAGCATGGGGCATATGAAAATCCAACATGTCTCTCTTCTGATACATTAGTTTTCCGGTTCCATCTGATAGACAATCATCTTAGTGTGTTTGGCCACCTGATAAGAGGGTACACATGTTCCCTTTCTGTGTAATGCTACCACTTCTTTAAGACTCTATAGGGAGTTAAAGGGAGGTTGTCAAGACTAAAATACTCAGCAAACCAATAACAGTGTCATGTAGGAGCCTTTAAGGTCGCGGTCACACGTACCGCTAAGCGTCCGTTCATAACGCGACGCTAGCGCACAGGGGGAGGTCCTCGGCCCGAACGCACATGCGTTTCCAGAGAAACGCACGCGATTGGCTTAACAATCGCATGCGTTTCCCTGGAAACGCATGTGCGTTCGGGACGAGGACTTCCCCCTGTGAGCTAGTGTCGCGTTATGACGGACGCTTAGGGCGCGTTCACACACTGCATTTTGACCTGCGTTTTCATTGCGTTTGAAATGCATATACAACAGCTGAGGAGGGGTGATTTGCCTAATTACATTACTGTTAACATTTCCGTTTACAAAACGCATCATAAACGCGATGTTAACACATGCGTTAACGACGTGTTAACGCATGTGTTTTGTTAACACATGCGTTAACATTGCGTTTACAAACGTAAACGGTAATGTCATTAGGCAAATCACCTCTCAGCAGCTGTTGTATATGCGTTTCAAACGCAATGAAAACGCGACCAAAACGCAACGTGTGAACGCGCCCTTAGTGGTAAGTGTGACCGCGGCCTAATAGGAGCAGATACAGACCTCACTGATGAAGTGATGCAGAGATAATCATACTTTTATAAATATTTGCAAATCAGCCTGCAAGTGCACTGAGGGCGTGACCTGAGTTGTCAAATTTGTTTATTAACAACTTCAAGTGCAGAGTGTCTTTCCACCATCAGCTCTTAGGTCATAGCTCAACATTTTCCACCTCAATCTACATCAAGGTTGTCTATGGGTAAATTGGGCAAATCAGGACCGCCTCCAGTGCACTTGTATCCTGATTTGCATACGAGTCAAAAGATGATTATCTCTAATTTTACTACCTATAGACATCCTGCATGTAGGTAGAGGCTGAAACTGTAAAGAAATACTAAAGGAATTATATTGAAAAGTGGCTCCAGAAGAATATGAGAACTTGCAGCTGTTTATTCGGACAAATCAACCCCGCCCCAAGTGCACTTGCAGTCTGATTTGCATATCCATAAGAATATGATTATCTTTATATTATTTCATCAGTTTATGCTTACAGAGGAGCTTTGCAAAGCTCCTACTTAGTGCAATTTTTGGCTTGGCAGTAATTTTGGACCTGATTTAACCCTCTTTATTGCTCACACATCAACACCCTGCAATCAAATAGAGAGAGTAATACTAAGGGGGATGTTACTAGTTAATACCAAGCACCAAATTAGTGACTACCATGAACTGGCTGAGACTGAAGTGTGTGGTTGTGCCCTTAGGGCTGCCGGGTCGGCACCGGTGCCATGTGCTTGTAATTAGCAGGACTCATGATCCATCAGAGGGTGGGGAGCCGTCTTATAGCTGAGTATCAATCTGGTATCCATGTTTTTGATATCCCAGTACCTCCCTACCCTAATCCACAGTGTCTTCTCTCCTTCTTTAGAAGACCATCGAAAAACCATCCGTAATGTGATGATAAAACAGAAACCTCAGCAGTGCCACTATTGCCCACCAGGGGCACATGTACACATGTGTGGAGCAGTATTGCACAATGACATTTGTTTACAGTAGTCAGAAATTATTGTTGCATTTATTGTATTATTGTATCATCATCAAACAAAAGGCCAAAAATAAATATTGCAGTCACTTTTATTTTCTGTATTGTCAACATATGGAAGTGAGGGCCCAGGGTCAACATCTGCAAAGAGTTTGTATGTTCTATCCGTGTTTGCGTGGGTTTCCTCCAGATCCTCCGGTTTCCTCCCACACTCCAAAACAGGGAGTGGGACAGGGACAGAGACTGATTTGGCAAGTTCTGTGCAGCGCTCCGTTATCTGTGTGCGCTATATAAATAAAGAATTATAAAGAGGTAGAAAAGAGGTCACAGGCAATTCGCAGGCTACAGTGGGCATATCCAGCGGGCCACGCCACTTTTAAGCCCACTTGCCGTGGAGGTGCTGTAGAGAGCAGAATATTTGCAATTCATGGCAGTTTGCTAGGGACTGCGACTATTTCAGTATAAAAGTCCTGATAACTCTCCCCTGATGTTTCAGTGGGATTCACCAGTACAGAAGTAAAACTGCTGAACTGAACTCAGTTTAGCTCAGAAGTACAAGGGTTGGTCCAGTAACTCCAGTAGACACACAGACCAATTTTCTTGGGACAACCTTGTTCATGCTTCACCATAGTGCAGAGGACGGCACAGGAGCAAATTATAGCGATACAGTATATGATACAATGGGGATCGCAGATTGCACTTTCGTCGGACTGTGGGGCGCACGATATTAGTGACTCCCCCTACAGTGCTTAATTGTCGGACACTCCACGTGAATTCCGCGGACGGGTAAGTAAATGTGCCCCAATGAGTCCATTCTTCCCCTCTATAATCATGAATACAGTTCCACAAAGGACTCCTCCCATCATATACAGTATCACTGTGATGCTCAGAGTTCTGTCCCTGTGTTGGTCCGTGAATTCCCGTCACTCCATTCCTGAATTCCTGGGATCCGAGGACTAACCACAGTCGTCTGTGTTATCCCTTACTCTCTGCATTGGATGTGCAGTAGATCTGTGTGAGGATTACACAATTGTCATTCAGTGCTGCTAATCCTCTGCATTTCCATGTAAATGAGTATTGTGCTGATTTTTGTTTTTACTATCCAGTCAGGTGGAGATTCATGATGTCTTCTCCACCAGTTTCTGGGTGGGGCGGGCGGAGGGTGAGCGGTCCTGCAGTCACATTTACTTACAGCGGGAAAACCGCTGGAGACTACAGCACAAAAACTCTACCAGCTCAGACCTTGGAACTTGCGGAGTTTGCGCCTGGATCCACTAAGACGTGGATCCGAGCGCCGAATCCCCGGGGAGGGGGATTTTAAGGCCGCGGTCACACGATCCGCTAGACGTCCGTTCATAGCGCGACGCTAGCGCACAGGGGGAGGTCCTCGGCACGAACGCTAGAGAAACGCATGCGATCGGCTTAACAATCGCATGCGTTTCCCTGGAAACCTACCCCTGTGCGCTAGCGTCGCGTTATGAACGGACGTCTAGCGGTACGTGTGACCGCGGCCTAAGACTGGCCTTCCAAAGTGATGGTAACCACTGTGACAGCTACATCATCTGTGGCTGAACCGCAAAGTAACTGATTTATGTTGTACGTTTATCCGAAGCATTTTATTTTGGGCAAGAACACAATCTCTGCAATGCAAAAGTTCAGCTCCAACCACCTGTCACAGTATGGCTGCCGTCACACGGGGCGTTTTTGGCCCGTTTTTAAGCAGTCTGTTAAAAAACGACATGCGTGTTTGGCTGGTGCCACACGCACCGCTTTGTCTGCTTTTGCAAACGCAGACAAAGCCGCACCCACTGGGATGGGCCGCGGCCCGATCGCATCGGCATTTCTATGGAACGTCTGCGATCGGGAACGAACGTCCGGTGTTTTGCACTAAATTAACGCAAAACACCGGCGGCTCGTTCACGATTTGGCACCAGCCTTTGACCGGTTTTCCCAATTATCTTAATTAAAAGCGATCAAAAACGGATGCGTTTTCCAAAAGACTATGTAAGACTAAAGCCTTCGGATGGGTCTCTGTGTCATATAGCGGCAGCGCTCGGTATTGCTGCTCAGCCCTAATTATGTAATCATTCAATAATATTGATTTCCTTCACTAAGGACAAGTTTTCAGTAAAAATATACAAAAATCCACCTTTTAGACTCCAGGGTCATGACTTTCAGTACATGTGTATGACCAGTGTTATACATGATCGATTCATATCACCAAATCCATCAATGTCGCCACATACAGAAGCCAGACATGACGTACATAAAGTTATACTTTATGATGTGACGACAGAAATGACTGCATGACGTCACCACCACCTAAATACAAATAATAGCGCCGCCCCAGGCGCCTTTCATGTACTTTTTATAATATTTCTTCTATTTTGTTATTATAATATGATCACTTTATTCCTCATATCACGACATATGACACTGGGGATATTATCTGTGGTGACACGACAGCGCGACTATCGCGCCAACCACAGAGAGGCTGCTGCGGGTCACGTGACGTGCCATTGCCCCGCCTTCCATTCTCGGCGGTGACGTCACTGCAGCACTCCCATGCCACATCACAGCTGCCTGCGTTCGATTTTTTTTTTTACTTCAATTCAACAAACTTTATTGACACCTCCCTTCATTAACAGGCCGGTGATTGGTCGGTAGAACGCTTGCGCGTCAGCTGCTTAGGAGGAGGCGAGGCCGCGTCATCACACCGGAGCCATGAACCGGGAGAGCAGCTTCAGGGCCCGTAAGTAATGGACGGGGTGCGGAGTGCAGCGCGGTGCTGGTGGTAATAGCGGGCCGCAGCCTGGTTTGGGAGTTGTCTATCAGTGGTGTATGGAGCCGCATGGCGAGGGGTGACCACCAGCTGCAGTACCAGACACATCCAGAGGACAATGGTGGCGCTGTGTCCGATAGCACTGAAGCTTCATATTAAATATTCCTGCACCGTCCCTTTAAGGGCCAAATTTGGGGTTTATTTGACTCATAAGTGGCACAATCTTGACTACTGCCCCGTAGAAATCTCGTGTGACCCTCTAGATTCCTCACAGGCCATGAGGACTACAACCGCCATAGAGTCCAGGATGGGAGACATGGTCTTAGAGGAGGATCATACAGGGGTGCGTTTTGGGAAGTTGGGCGGTGGGAATCTTTGGGAAGTCTTTGATTTATTTGCTTGTTATACCCAATGGATGCGCAGGATGATGGATGAGGGTCCGACCCCTGAGACCCCCACTGATCATGAGTAGGGGGTCCTGTTATCACTGATGAATGGAGCTGCAGGGCAGGTGCTTGATCTGATGCTCCCCCAGTCTATCAGGGGACCCCATTCTCCGGATTGCTGGGGTCCTATTAATGTGATTGGACCAATCCGCTTGTTATCCCCCTAACCTGTGTATAGCAGATATTTTCCAAACTTTGGCCGACCCCCCCCCCCCCCTTCTAAAGCAGTGATCTATCCTTGGTCAAAGACTTGCATTTGGCCCCTCGTAGTTTTCCAGATATGGGACAATATAGAACGTTAAGGAATTTTATATCAAAATCCATCAATGATAATCCAGGGACATCACTCCTAGATCCAGGCCCCGGGACTGTGGGATCTTCTTATATCTGTTATCCATGGTCTCCCTTCAATCAAAGCAATCATGTTATGCTGATGAGTCTTAAGGGCTCCTGCAGATTCACAGGCTGTTACAGTGTGCATGGAGCACTCCCCACTTCCACTGTGCACTTTGCTGCAGTAAGATTACATTAGGCATAAGAAGGGAGAACAGTGTAACAGCCCGTGAATCTGCAGCACAATGAATCTTCTGGCACATTATCATAATTTTAAAACATAATTTTAGAAGGAAGGAGGCCATGAATAACAAATATAGGACTGTTACCACAATGCCTGGAGTAAGTGTCCCTGGTTGATGGATATTGATGGTAGATTTCCTTTAAAGTGAACCTATCACCAGGAATGTGAATTTTAGCTTGTGACAGGTTCCAATAGCCTATGCTATGCTGATTTTTAAAATGCCTTTGTCGGCATTCTGATTCTTTTCAGTAGTTTATAATAGTTTGTTTCACATGACCTGGCTCCCAGCTAGCAGCGTGTGGTGAGTCCTGGGGGAGGAGCAGCGTGTGGTGAGTCCTTACGAGGTTAAACGCTGTGAAAAACCATTATTATATTTTGATAGATCGGGAATTTTTGGACTCGGCGATACCTGATGTGTTTATGATTTTTACTGTTTATTTATATTTATACCAGTTCTAGGGGGGTGATTTGAATTTTTATGTTTTTTTTATATAATTTTTTTGTAACTTTTTTTTATTTATTTATTTTTACTATTTTTCATACTCCCTAGGGTACTTTTACCCTAAGGTTGTCTGATTGATCCTACCAAAGGGTTAACACCCACAAACGGTGCTAGCTAAGGTCGTTTGCTTCATTATGAAGCAAACGCCCGATGAGTATGAAGAGGGCTCAGCCCGTAAGCCCTCTGCATACTCCCTCATGCGCAGCAAGATGTAAGGGTACGTCTTATTGCGCTATGGGGTTAATATTCCATACAAATAAATAGAGCAGACCCAATTTCACTTGAGTGGATTCAAAATAGGATAGGGAGGTTCTTCCTACACCTCCACCACACATGCAGACAATCAGATATCCACAAAAACACTATAAGGGCGCGGTCCCACGTTGCGTTTGCAAACGCAGACGCAGACCAAACCGCGCCCACCGGGCGGTCCGCGGTCCAATCGCATCGGCGTTTCTCTATGTTTCTATTGAAAACGCCGATGCGATTGCTACATAGGAAGTGAATGAGAGCCGCGCGCATGGTAAGTGCCGAGCGCGTACCTGCCTGCGCCGGCTATAAAGTTTAAAAAGTGTTTTAAACCGCGATACCGCGGTATAAAACACTAACTAAAATAAGCTCCGGCACCAGCTCACCCTGATCTCACCCTGAGCTGGTGCCCGGTATTGCCATCGGAAACCTGCCACTTCAAGTGGTAGGTTTCCTTTAAGACACCGCCCCAATGACCATAATCACAGGGGTCCGAAATACACAGGATCCTCATGTAATGTGTCTCAGAAGCTTTATATGGTCACACAAATAAATTACTTTGGCAGTAAACTTTATGAACTCCTTGAAAGATGTTATAAAATTGTATGAAAAAGAGCTGGAAAACAACTGAAGAATGGCTGAATACGATTGTCCCAGCCTTAACCTTCATGGAGATACTGGGGGTCATTTACTAAGGGCCCGAATCGCGTTTCTCCGTCGGGTTACCCAAATTTTACAGTTTTGCGTCGATTTCCCTGTATTGTCCCGGGGGGGCGTAGCTGTAAGAAAACCCGGCGGATTCGGAAAAACTGAGTATTTAAAAAAGAAAAATTGTATCGCATGACACGCGCTTACCTGCACGCACGATAGCTTGGTGAACTCCAGTGAACTCCGACGGACTTCAGCGCAGCAGCGATACCTGGTGGACATCGGGCGCACTACCTTAGTGAATCGCAGGAAGACCCGAATGCTCCACAGAGAACGCGCCGACGGATCGCGAATGGACCGGGTAAGTAAATCTGCCCACTATGACCTCAGGAAGATACTGCTTGCAAGACCCCCCCCCCCCAAAAAATAAAGATTAACTTAAAGGAAATCTACCATCAAATGAGGCTATGGGGGAATTACCAGAGCCCCTCCTTGCTGGGGAAAAGTTCGTCTCGAATAACGAGCACCCGAGCATTTTAGTGCTCGCTCATCTCTACTCATGATCCATCAGAGGGTGGGGAGACGTCTTATAGCTGAGTATCAATCTGGTATCCATGTTTTTGATATCCAAGTACCTTCCTACCCTAATCCACAGTGTCTTCTCTCTTCCTTTGGAGGATCATCAAGATCCATACTTATCCTTAATTCATACTAATCATTAATTACATCATGTAGTGCATCATTTCGCCTGTGGTGGCGCTGCAGAGAAGCAGCAGAGCTGCCTTCATGTTCTTAATGATGATCGACTAAGATTTGTGATATATGAAACAATATAATGTACATTATTCAAAAACATCAATGCGGAAGTCAGTGATGGGTCATGCAGAAGTCTGGGAAAGCTGGGTGAATATCCCATTAAGAGCTGAAAAGGAAGCAGAACGTGGTAGTATGAAACAGTTGGGTGACATGTCATACGAAAGCCTTAAAGGGGTTATCCATTTTATTCATAGATCCATTTTGATCCATTAATTAAAACAGCAGCAAATTATTTAGAAAATCGTAAAAAAAAAAAAAAAAAAATTGACTCTTTTCACTCCCGATCCAGCAGCGATCCCTCCGGGTGATGTTTAGTAGCAGCGAGCACGTGATGTCAGTAGCCGTGGTGTCTACACAGGATCAGCAGGGACACACTGCCCTAAGTGAACTAGAATGGCTACATTGTAAATCACCCAGCTTTCCGCAGATGAAAGGCGCTCGCAGCAATATGACTATATTTAATCCATGGTGACGCTGCACAGAGCTTCCTCCAGAAAATCTCAATGTAATTGATTTCACAGTAGCGACTCGCAGCCGACATGTGAGGGCCATCCGGTGATCGCTGTGATGTAGCCACCAGCCTCCAAACACAATGAGAGTGGCCAGAAGCTGCAGCCGAAATGGAGCTCCTGATCAAGCAATTACCTGGCAGGAAGTGTCCTCTAAGCGATTGTCCAAAACAGGAAACTGATAGGAAGAGGCCACAGATATAACGCTGCCCCTCGGTGCTCGCTATGGCCCTATACGAGAAAGATTGGACTTGGCTGCAAAGGATCCGGGTTCACCCTGTGGCCCAACATGTAAGACTATAAGAACAGACACCAAGAAAGCAAACGCAGGACTAGTAGGAGAATGGAGGAACTTCATGCCAAGGGTTATCTACCATCCATAATGATAAACCAGGAACACTATGGGTGGTGGCACACATGGCGTTTTGAACCTGTTTTTAGGCTGTTTGTAAGCAGTCTGTTAAAAATTCATGCGTTTTTTAACTGCTGAAAAGACCACCCTTACTCATAGATCCAGGCACCGTGACTGTGGTATCTTCTTATTTTTGTTATCCGTGGTCTCCTTCCTTCTAAAATCAACTTTTACATTTCTGCTAATGAGCCTGAAGGGCTCTGGTTGTGTTACCAGAGCCCTTCCATGCTGTAGCTTCACAGGCTGTTACACTGTCTCCCCCTCCCTCTACCTGCTGTAATCTCACTGCAGCAGAGGAAGTTTCAGCACACAGTTGAAGGGGACAAGTTCTGAGGGAAAAGAGAAGGTGTGTAACAGCCTGTGACGCTAAGGCATGGAAGAGCTCTGGTAACACCCCCAGAGCCCTTGTGGGTCATTTACATAACTATAAAAGTTGATTTTAGAAGGCAGGAGGCCATGGATAACAAATATAAGAAGATTCCCACAGTCCTGGTGCCTGGATCTATGAATAATGTCCTTGGATCATCATGATGGATTTTGATGGTAGATTTCCTTTAATAAGGGCAGAGTAATCATGTGCGTTTTTTTTTATCCGGAATGGGATTCTGATCATTTCTAATTTGTTTCGGACAAAACTTCTGCTGTCATTCACCCCAGAGCTTAGACCGGCTCAATGTGGAAAATTTTTAAATTTGTAAAAAAATAAAATAAAAAACAAGATTAGAGTTTTTCATGAAAAATCTCAGGGGATCATGTATCAATTTCCTGGACAACTGGAGAACTATTGGTTCAGACCGGAACCAAATCTTATGAAAAATTTGAAGCTTCTACGAATCAAATCTTGGATGATTCTCTCATCTCAATGTAAAAGGAGAGTCTAGGTAACAGAATTTTTTGGGACAATCCCAAGTAACCCACCTAGAGATTGCATAAATCCACCCTAATTTGCTTGGATTTGACAAAAACGTGTCAATATGGATGTACACATCTCTTCCACCTGAATATGTGGTCATTCTAAAAATTGCAACATTAACCATTTTGAGCAAACTATTACAAATTGTCCATTATAATAAACACTGACTTACAGAAACATTGTAGCCCTTTAGCTGCAGCTTATTGACTCCACACTATCCAGCCTGAACTAGTCAGAATTTGTGATTGCTTAAGACTAGCGTCAAGAAGCTGCACGGAAAGCTCTAGAATATTAGTATTTGTTTCATAGAATCGATAATTTCCATGATTGCGTTTCGTGGCCCATTATAATAAATGGCATTTAGAAAAACCCAACCCAATATAGGGTGTGTCTTGGTGGGTTTTAACTGTCATGTGGGCGGGGCATATCTTCCTTTTTTTAATTTGTCGTTGGTAAACAAATCTCAGATCTAATAATAATCTGGGGGAGGGGGATCCAAAGAAAAATATAACAAGGCAAACATTTTACAATGGAAGCATCTAATTCACCTCGGCCCATAGGTGGCGCTCTAGTAGCACAGGACCACTCACTATTAGCTTATTGGCACATGCTCAGTCTATGTGTCCCACCGCTAGGGGGCAGCCTACCCATTATGTGTGACTAACGGAGCCCCTACCACGTTGTGATGTATTCAGCAAAGAATTCATACAAATATACATCCCCAGAGCAATAAAAACAAGGCAGACAACTCACACTCTAATACGCCGCAGATTTTCCTTTTTTGGCATCTCTCAGAATTTTATAGATTCCTTTATGACAGCAAATCCCCAGGGACATTGTTCTTAGTTTATTAAGAGGATGCCAGTTATGAGGACAAGGAAAATACACTGGATTGCTGACAACTCTTAAAGGGGCTGTCTAGCGTATGTTCAATGTTTCAATTTCTCAACTTTTTCAAGAGCTCTGCTTACTGTCTTTGAATGAAAAATAAAGTGCAGAGGCTTTTAGGCGGAGCTAAGTCCATCTTCTGATGTAATCACGATTCAAATGTCCCCAATTATCTCTGCTTTTCGAATTTTGAGAACAACGATTCTGATGTGTTTTTAAAGTTGAATTTTTCATCTTTAAGATGACACCAGAAGCGTGGTTCTAACTGCTAAAGAGTCCAACATAGGGACATGGGGAGTGACGCTCCCCCTCCAGCCTCGCCGCAGGACTCAAAGTGACTCTTGTTGGCTCATTTGCATATGATTTTGGAGTATTTTTTTTTTATTATAGGTGAATGGGTGATATTTAACCAAAGAGAGGGAATGGATCTGTCATACCTGAACTGAGGAGGTTGCTACTTTTTGACTGGTGAAAATGCTGATGACAGGTTCCCTTCAAGGCCAAATTTGGGACCTAAACTTTGACCCTCTCTATGAACACCCAATCCTGTTAGTCATGTGACACATATAGGCAAAATGCACTTTATTTTTATTTTTTTTCTTGTTTTTTTTTGGCACAAAGTTTTAAGGCATAAAATACAGTACAAAAGATGAGTTCTCAAGGAAACATCCAGAAATCAGTTGTCTTCTATTGCTCTATAAATACGGAATTAATGGATACGAAATTTTTTTTTTTAATAAAACCCCCCCTGGCTGATCACACGGCCAGGTCATCTGAGCGAGCCTTGCTGCTGGATCGGCTGGTTTTACTCAAGCGGCGTCCATTGTGGCAATAGCCATTGGGCACGTGGTGGGGCGGTGAGTGGTTGTTCACTGGGGCGTTCTGTGTGTAGTTCAGGTGGATGAATTGTCCTTGGCCAATGTCCTCTTCACCGTGGACTCTTTCGGTGGCAAAGTTGGCCGTGTTCTGCTGAGATGCCAGGCTGTTGTTGAAAGGGTTGGTAAACTTACCCTTACTGTTCAAGCATTGGTTAAAATCCGGCGGTGGGGTGCAACTTTGAGACCGGTGTTCCGGTTCGACGGTGGCCACTCGAAGTGCGTTGGCACCGTTGGTGGACTCTTTAGATAGTCTCTGCTTGAGCTTCTTCCATGAAAGGTAGTAGAGTTCCACCAGGCTGAGTAATAGCGAGAGAGTGGCCACGGCCAACATGAAGACGATGAAGACGTTCTTCTCGGTTGGCCGGGACACATAACAGTTAACGGGATGGGGGCACGGTTTTCGTTTACATATATAGAGGGTATCCAAAAAGATCCCGTAAAGCATGTACTGTCCAACAATAAAGGCTACTTCCATCACGGTGCGGATGAGGATGCTGCACACGTAGGTGTTGAGGAGACTTCCTTGAAGCCTGATCTTACCGCTAACCTCATCCCGATACGGAAGTTCGACCTTCTCCACTGGGAACTCTTTCTGGTGGTAAGTGGAGTCTTCCGTCATGTCCTGCTTGGATTTGGTTTCTTCTTCCCTGAGCTTTTTTTTCTCCTCCATCCGGACGGTGTGCATGGCGTGCCCCATGTAGAGCAGGGATGGGGTGGAGACAAAAATAATCTGGAGGACCCAGAAGCGAATGTGGGAGATGGGGAATGCTTTGTCGTAACAGACGTTCTCACATCCAGGTTGGGTGGTGTCGCACATGAAGTCCGATTTTTCGTCTCCCCATGAAGACTCGGCGGCGGTGCCCAGAACCAACATGCGGAATATGAAGAGGATGGTCAGCCATACTTTTCCCACCACGGTGGAATGTTTTTGGACTTCCTCTAAGAATTCTCCTAGAAAGGTCCAGTCACCCATGGCTCCTTAGCGCACAAACTCTCTCTGGGGAAACAGAATAGAACAGCTTTAGCGCATGCACGGGCGTCTTCGTTGGCACATTTTTTTGGAAATTTTAGCACATAGAGGTGTTGATGGATTTCACGTATATCTATGTTTTGACCTGTAGGGCTCCTTATGTATACACTACCTATGCAACCCTAATAGGCCCCGCCCCCTATGAATAACTTTATCGCAATCCATTTTTTTTATGTTTTTTTTTTAAGTGTGAAAATTTTGTTAAAAATGTGTTGACAATGTTGCTTTTACCCCATGGTGTGGCTGGATCTTAATATTCCTGATTTAAAGGGACCCTGTCAGCAGATGTGGCCATGCAGTATTGCAGCCAGTGTTATGTAATGTCCCGGAAGATATGTGTAATCTGACCTTTTTTTGTAAGTAGCAGCTGGACTGTGAAAAACAGATTTATCAGGATTGTAGCTTCTCTAAGAACACTGAGGCATAACCTCACACTGCTGTGCTCTGTGCTTTATGCAGCCAGCGTTATCTATTGTCCCTGTAGAGATATGTAATCATCTTTTTGTGTATGCTGTTAGTAGCAGCAGGACTGTGAAATATTGATTTATATTCCTGGAATGTAGCCTCTGTAAGAGCACTGGCGTAGTGTCCTCACACTGTTTTGCTCTGTGCTGCCTGCAGCAAGTTATGTATTGTCCTTGGAAAGCTGTGTAATTAGAGCTTTGTGTATGTTGTTAGTAGCAGCAGGACTGGGAATTATTAATTTATATTTCAGAATTGTAGAACTGGGGATGTGTGCTGACACTGCTGTACTCTGGGCTTTCTCCAACCAGTGTTATGTATTGTTCCTTGAGAGATGTATAATCAGACCTTTGTGTTGTTAGTAGCAGCAGGACTGTGAAATATGGATTTATAATTCAGATTTGTAGCTTTTCCAAGTGGGGGACGCATCCTCAAAGCAGGGAGCCAATCCTAGAATATGAATTCATATATCACAGTCCTGCTGCTACTAACAACATACACAAAGGTCTGATGAATCATTTCTCCAAGGACAATACCTGCTGCTACTTAAAACATACAAAAAGATATGATTACACATCTCTCCAAGGACAATTCCGAACACTGACAAAGAGAATGCAGAACACAGCAGTGTGAGGACACAGCCCTAGTGCTACAATCCAGGATTATAAATATATTTTTCACAGTTCTGCTGCTACTAAGAAAATACACAAAGGTGTATGTATAAACATACACATCTCTCCAGAGACAATATAAAACACTGACTGCTCACACTTGCTGACAGGTTCCCTTTGGCTGGCTGACACCTCCTTGGATACATTGATGCTATCGGTAGTAATATTTTGTGATATTTTGCCTTGGACATTTGTAGTAATGATAATGGATTAATTACATTTCCTTTGCGCTTGTCCCGTGGTCTCATCAGTCACGGGGGAGGAGGCCGGTCAGCTGACGACTAATGGCCACGACACAAGTCAATCATTGTTCTCTCTCGTGGTCTGGACATCCAGATTTGTGCCTGAATCACCTTACGATGTGCTGCCTGGTCCTGGGAACAATACAAAGAGACAAATAGTTACTCAACCTCCTGGTGTGTAGTGATAATCATCATACATGTCACAGCTCAGCACCAAGCGGGGTCACTCATGCATCTCTGTATAGATGGGGGGCAATACAAAGCCCCCAATGTGTCTGAATAGAACATTTCCATTGCTATTACAGATTTCATAGAAGGGAGCAGCTGTCCAGCCCATTCTTGGTGGTTACTAATCCATCAAACGTGAGGCAACTAGCTTGGTGATTCTCAAGTCTTACAGTATGTGAGGCAACTGGCTTGGCGGTTCTCAAGTCTTACAGTATGTGAGGCAACTGGCTTGGCGGTTCTCAAGTCTTACAGTATGTGAGGCAACTGGCTTGGTGGTTCTCAAGTCTTACAGTATGTGAGGCAACTGGCTTGGCGGTTCTCAAGTCTTATGTGAGGCAACTAGCTTGGCGGTTCTCAAGTCTTATGTGAGGCAACTGGCTTGGCGGTTCTCAAGTCTTATGTGAGGCAACTGGCTTGGCGGTTCTCAAGTCTTACAGTATGTGAGGCAACTGGCTTGGCGGTTCTCAAGTCTTATGTGAGGCAACTAGCTTGGCGGTTCTCAAGTCTTACAGTATATGAGGCAACTGGCTTGGCGGTTCTAAAGTCTTACAGTATATGAGGCAACTGGCTTGGCGGTTCTAAAGTCTTATGTGAGGCAACTAGCTTGGCGGTTCTCAACTCTTACAGTATGTGAGGCAACTGGCTTGGCGGTTCTCAACTCTTACAGTATGTGAGGCAACTGGCTTGGCGTGATGATAAAACAGAAACCTCAGCAGTGCCACTATTGCCCACCAGGGGCACATGTACACATGTGTGGAGCAGTATTGCACAATGACATTTGTTTACAGTAGTCAGAAATTATTGTTGCATTTATTGTATTATTGTATCATCATCAAACAAAAGGCCAAAAATAAATATTGCAGTCACTTTTATTTTCTGTATTGTCAACATATGGAAGTGAGGGCCCAGGGTCAACATCTGCAAAGAGTTTGTATGTTCTATCCGTGTTTGCGTGGGTTTCCTCCAGATCCTCCGGTTTCCTCCCACACTCCAAAACAGGGAGTGGGACAGGGACAGAGACTGATTTGGCAAGTTCTGTGCAGCGCTCCGTTATCTGTGTGCGCTATATAAATAAAGAATTATAAAGAGGTAGAAAAGAGGTCACAGGCAATTCGCAGGCTACAGTGGGCATATCCAGCGGGCCACGCCACTTTTAAGCCCACTTGCCGTGGAGGTGCTGTAGAGAGCAGAATATTTGCAATTCATGGCAGTTTGCTAGGGACTGCGACTATTTCAGTATAAAAGTCCTGATAACTCTCCCCTGATGTTTCAGTGGGATTCACCAGTACAGAAGTAAAACTGCTGAACTGAACTCAGTTTAGCTCAGAAGTACAAGGGTTGGTCCAGTAACTCCAGTAGACACACAGACCAATTTTCTTGGGACAACCTTGTTCATGCTTCACCATAGTGCAGAGGACGGCACAGGAGCAAATTATAGCGATACAGTATATGATACAATGGGGATCGCAGATTGCACTTTCGTCGGACTGTGGGGCGCACGATATTAGTGACTCCCCCTACAGTGCTTAATTGTCGGACACTCCACGTGAATTCCGCGGACGGGTAAGTAAATGTGCCCCAATGAGTCCATTCTTCCCCTCTATAATCATGAATACAGTTCCACAAAGGACTCCTCCCATCATATACAGTATCACTGTGATGCTCAGAGTTCTGTCCCTGTGTTGGTCCGTGAATTCCCGTCACTCCATTCCTGAATTCCTGGGATCCGAGGACTAACCACAGTCGTCTGTGTTATCCCTTACTCTCTGCATTGGATGTGCAGTAGATCTGTGTGAGGATTACACAATTGTCATTCAGTGCTGCTAATCCTCTGCATTTCCATGTAAATGAGTATTGTGCTGATTTTTGTTTTTACTATCCAGTCAGGTGGAGATTCATGATGTCTTCTCCACCAGTTTCTGGGTGGGGCGGGCGGAGGGTGAGCGGTCCTGCAGTCACATTTACTTACAGCGGGAAAACCGCTGGAGACTACAGCACAAAAACTCTACCAGCTCAGACCTTGGAACTTGCGGAGTTTGCGCCTGGATCCACTAAGACGTGGATCCGAGCGCCGAATCCCCGGGGAGGGGGATTTTAAGGCCGCGGTCACACGATCCGCTAGACGTCCGTTCATAGCGCGACGCTAGCGCACAGGGGGAGGTCCTCGGCACGAACGCTAGAGAAACGCATGCGATCGGCTTAACAATCGCATGCGTTTCCCTGGAAACCTACCCCTGTGCGCTAGCGTCGCGTTATGAACGGACGTCTAGCGGTACGTGTGACCGCGGCCTAAGACTGGCCTTCCAAAGTGATGGTAACCACTGTGACAGCTACATCATCTGTGGCTGAACCGCAAAGTAACTGATTTATGTTGTACGTTTATCCGAAGCATTTTATTTTGGGCAAGAACACAATCTCTGCAATGCAAAAGTTCAGCTCCAACCACCTGTCACAGTATGGCTGCCGTCACACGGGGCGTTTTTGGCCCGTTTTTAAGCAGTCTGTTAAAAAACGACATGCGTGTTTGGCTGGTGCCACACGCACCGCTTTGTCTGCTTTTGCAAACGCAGACAAAGCCGCACCCACTGGGATGGGCCGCGGCCCGATCGCATCGGCATTTCTATGGAACGTCTGCGATCGGGAACGAACGTCCGGTGTTTTGCACTAAATTAACGCAAAACACCGGCGGCTCGTTCACGATTTGGCACCAGCCTTTGACCGGTTTTCCCAATTATCTTAATTAAAAGCGATCAAAAACGGATGCGTTTTCCAAAAGACTATGTAAGACTAAAGCCTTCGGATGGGTCTCTGTGTCATATAGCGGCAGCGCTCGGTATTGCTGCTCAGCCCTAATTATGTAATCATTCAATAATATTGATTTCCTTCACTAAGGACAAGTTTTCAGTAAAAATATACAAAAATCCACCTTTTAGACTCCAGGGTCATGACTTTCAGTACATGTGTATGACCAGTGTTATACATGATCGATTCATATCACCAAATCCATCAATGTCGCCACATACAGAAGCCAGACATGACGTACATAAAGTTATACTTTATGATGTGACGACAGAAATGACTGCATGACGTCACCACCACCTAAATACAAATAATAGCGCCGCCCCAGGCGCCTTTCATGTACTTTTTATAATATTTCTTCTATTTTGTTATTATAATATGATCACTTTATTCCTCATATCACGACATATGACACTGGGGATATTATCTGTGGTGACACGACAGCGCGACTATCGCGCCAACCACAGAGAGGCTGCTGCGGGTCACGTGACGTGCCATTGCCCCGCCTTCCATTCTCGGCGGTGACGTCACTGCAGCACTCCCATGCCACATCACAGCTGCCTGCGTTCGATTTTTTTTTTTACTTCAATTCAACAAACTTTATTGACACCTCCCTTCATTAACAGGCCGGTGATTGGTCGGTAGAACGCTTGCGCGTCAGCTGCTTAGGAGGAGGCGAGGCCGCGTCATCACACCGGAGCCATGAACCGGGAGAGCAGCTTCAGGGCCCGTAAGTAATGGACGGGGTGCGGAGTGCAGCGCGGTGCTGGTGGTAATAGCGGGCCGCAGCCTGGTTTGGGAGTTGTCTATCAGTGGTGTATGGAGCCGCATGGCGAGGGGTGACCACCAGCTGCAGTACCAGACACATCCAGAGGACAATGGTGGCGCTGTGTCCGATAGCACTGAAGCTTCATATTAAATATTCCTGCACCGTCCCTTTAAGGGCCAAATTTGGGGTTTATTTGACTCATAAGTGGCACAATCTTGACTACTGCCCCGTAGAAATCTCGTGTGACCCTCTAGATTCCTCACAGGCCATGAGGACTACAACCGCCATAGAGTCCAGGATGGGAGACATGGTCTTAGAGGAGGATCATACAGGGGTGCGTTTTGGGAAGTTGGGCGGTGGGAATCTTTGGGAAGTCTTTGATTTATTTGCTTGTTATACCCAATGGATGCGCAGGATGATGGATGAGGGTCCGACCCCTGAGACCCCCACTGATCATGAGTAGGGGGTCCTGTTATCACTGATGAATGGAGCTGCAGGGCAGGTGCTTGATCTGATGCTCCCCCAGTCTATCAGGGGACCCCATTCTCCGGATTGCTGGGGTCCTATTAATGTGATTGGACCAATCCGCTTGTTATCCCCCTAACCTGTGTATAGCAGATATTTTCCAAACTTTGGCCGACCCCCCCCCCCCCCTTCTAAAGCAGTGATCTATCCTTGGTCAAAGACTTGCATTTGGCCCCTCGTAGTTTTCCAGATATGGGACAATATAGAACGTTAAGGAATTTTATATCAAAATCCATCAATGATAATCCAGGGACATCACTCCTAGATCCAGGCCCCGGGACTGTGGGATCTTCTTATATCTGTTATCCATGGTCTCCCTTCAATCAAAGCAATCATGTTATGCTGATGAGTCTTAAGGGCTCCTGCAGATTCACAGGCTGTTACAGTGTGCATGGAGCACTCCCCACTTCCACTGTGCACTTTGCTGCAGTAAGATTACATTAGGCATAAGAAGGGAGAACAGTGTAACAGCCCGTGAATCTGCAGCACAATGAATCTTCTGGCACATTATCATAATTTTAAAACATAATTTTAGAAGGAAGGAGGCCATGAATAACAAATATAGGACTGTTACCACAATGCCTGGAGTAAGTGTCCCTGGTTGATGGATATTGATGGTAGATTTCCTTTAAAGTGAACCTATCACCAGGAATGTGAATTTTAGCTTGTGACAGGTTCCAATAGCCTATGCTATGCTGATTTTTAAAATGCCTTTGTCGGCATTCTGATTCTTTTCAGTAGTTTATAATAGTTTGTTTCACATGACCTGGCTCCCAGCTAGCAGCGTGTGGTGAGTCCTGGGGGAGGAGCAGCGTGTGGTGAGTCCTGGCTATATAGAATAACATGAGGCAACTGGCTTGATGGTTACAGTATCACGTAAGTGAATAAACTAGTTGGCTATATAGAATAACATGAGGCAACTGGCTCGATGGTTACTGAAATAAAGTGAGGGCTGCATGAGGGGAAATAAACACCTATCTTATCACTAAAAATATCCTCAGTGCTGCCCATTTTTCTATTGTTATCTAACTACTATCTACCTATTATCCACATATCTACCAATCTATGAGTTGTAATCATGTATTAATCACTTGCTTCTGTCTGAACACAATTACATAAAGTCACAATCTGAAGAATCAGGAGGGGGAACTATCCTCAGTGAGGCCTTTATTAAAGGGGATGTTGTGTTATGACATTACAGATAAATATAACCGGAGCCCCCACTGCCCTGTGCCCTTTATCTTCTCATATGTTTGGGGGCCTCTGCACCCCTATAACTACACCCCTGGACACAGGTCTTAGTAGGACATGGGACTGTTGTTGAGCCAATCCCTTCTGTGTCCATGAAAATAGAGAATACTATTTGGGTTTAACAGAACAGAACGGCACTGGGCCAAATAACAAGGGGCCAGAGGTCATCTCAGAGGGTCCGAGGAGTCTAAGTTACAGGATGGTTGATAAAACTAGGAGGGACCTCGATCAAGCAGGGGAGCATAGGCAGCGGTTTTGGAAGATACTACAATGAGGGACGTAAGTGCCGAGTATGTTCTGGTGTAAAACCTCAGTAACCACCAAGTTTGTTGCCTAAAAATTCCGAAAACCAACTCTTGAGGTCCATCTGCTGTATTCTTCTGTGGAGCCCCTAGACGTAAGCCTTAAAGGGTCACTAATCCTGATATATCCTGACTATAGGTTTATGTTTTAAAGGTCTACTTTACAGATCACAGATTACGGAATTAGATAGATTTCAGAATTAGAAAGGGGAATCACTAAATCACTAAAATCACTAAAAGGGGCACATGGAGACTCTATCTCCAGAGAGTCCATATCTACCTGGTGCCGGTCCTGGTACCTCTCATACTATCAGTCCAGGAGGGGCCCTGTGATTAAGGAAC
The DNA here is from genome assembly GCA_019512145.1 of Engystomops pustulosus. NCBI lineage: Eukaryota > Metazoa > Chordata > Amphibia > Anura > Leptodactylidae > Engystomops > Engystomops pustulosus. The sequence continues at coordinate 32,954 of WNYA01000779.1, read as the reverse complement.
AGTCTCTACGGTAAATATACCCACAGCCGCTGCTATACTCTTGGCCGAGGCCACAACTTTCCTTTTGGAGACATCTACAAGAAGAACCTAGAGGTTTGTGGTCCTAGAAGAACTGTCATGTCTATAGCCCTCACCCTGTCCACGTCTGGCCGGGACACCAGTCATATTTGTGCTCGGGTGTGGGCTCTATGATACCAGAAAAAAATTATGTTCAGGATTGAGAATGTCAAAATATTGACTCCACATGTGATGTCTCATGGTGAGGGTCGTCATGGAGAGCATGACCTCCGCCGGCATGAATCACGTTCTGTAAACGCTCTGCGCTCCGCTGTGTTATTCTATGGGGCCCAGCGGACAGGACAAAGGGCCATCAGGCTTCTCGGTATAATACACTGAGGATGGGACGTTATGTACTATATGGCCTCAGTAGGGAGAATAAAGGACAATATGTGGAAGTGGAAAAGTATATCCAGCAAGTGGACAGGTCCATAGTCCTCTGACCATTGTCAAAGTTTTATTCCAAACGGGTTAAAAATCGTTATGGGTATCATTATCGTTATGTGATTCTTATGTGAGTCATAATCGTAGTCTGAGGCCAGCGCCTCCCCTCGCGTTGCTTGAATGAAGCCTGGATAATGCACTTGCGCAGGGTGTACGACGCAGGAGGTAAGTAAGGTAAGTACAAATATCATACAGGGCGATTTGGGACACTAAACCACCAGTCCATAAGGACCTGTGGGTGGTTTAGTGTCCCAAATTGCCCTGACAGGTTCAAGTGGAACCAGTCAACAAGTATTCTACAGTGCCTCCACAGGAGGAATGAGATATTACAGCATCAAATTCATTGGATGTCTATATGACGTATGGATAGGCCTCCATTGCCCAGATGTCCAAAAGGTCTAAACACAGGTGCGTTATATGTATGGCCCATCTTATCATTGAGTCAGCCCAGGGTCTGCTCCAGGTATCAGTGGGCCCCTCGGTGACAGAGCCTCAGTGGGCCCCTTTGCAGTGAACTCACATGGTGGCATTTAAAATTCAGAAACTAAAATAGTCTTCTGTTCCCTAAAATATTCCCCAGTTTATCATCCCAAACAGCCTCATCATGGGTATTTTATGTAAGCCCCCCTCACCCCCCATGGATTCCTTATGTATAGCCTTAGTTGGGCCCCCCAGCAGCTCTGGGCCCTGAACTTGCCCTGAACTTGCTCTGGCACCAGCACCAGCCCTGAGTCATCCTGTAGGAGGTCAGACTTTACAAAAATCTGTGTTCCTGTGTGAGTTATATCCAGGCCAAATCCAAAAAGTTCTGCAAACACAAAGGAAGATACAGCAGACTCCATCTTAATCTCTGTAGTATACAGTAAGCAGCTGTATTCATGACCTAAGCCATGTCCTTAAAGGTACACTGTCTATAATACATAGGATCTGCATACCCAGCCAGCTACCTGCATCCGGACACAGATCACTGTATACTTGGTGTAACACTAAAATATATGGCCATATAACAGTTCCGCCATATTATATGTATATTATAGAATAATAGGCAACATAATAAACGGCGCTGACCCAACAGTCCACGGTTCCGCCATAGGATAAATGCTCTTGCTTGATGTCCCCATTTTCAGACACACAATACAAACTTCCCTATTCACTTTATACTGCTGAAAAATTATGACTGCCCGCAGTCACCACTAGGGGGAGCTCACTGCATACTGATTTATAATGTATAGTTAATATTGAGCTCCATGGGATTGGTTTCATCTGTATGCATTGTGCTCCCCCTAGGGGTGTGAAAAAGCAGTGGTCTTACTCCTTTTTAGATATTGTGCTCTTCCACTATTCAGTCATGGGATGGCGCTATGTCTCAAAAGTCGTGGATTGAAATGGGGGTCAATTATTATCAACATCCATAATATTCCGAAGGAGCAGAAACGACTCTGTAGACACGTAGCCAAGAGTCTAATAAATCCTTCCCGTCATTTATTTTATAAAACAGGTTCCTGAGGTTTTGGGAGTCTGAGGACTTGGCAGCGAGTCTTCTCACACTTAGGAAACCTAAAGGAACAACCTAAAAAGGCCAACTAAAAAAGTACAGCAAAATCTCTGCAGGCAGCGGCCCAAAGCTTTCCTTCAGCTGTCTATGACCTCATCGCACACTTTGGTTATGATATATCACAGCCCGAAGGCTGCAGGACGATTCTAAGGGTTTTAAGAGTGTGGGACCAAGATACACCTGTCAAATGGGCGTGTATCTTATAGGTGGGAGGTATTTGGAAGTTCAGTCTAATACAATTGCACATACGGAGCGGAAGGGAAGAAGCAATCAACATGAAGAAAGTCTTTTGCCTTCTAGAACTTTCTGTATTCCTTAATAAGCGACACTTTACAGATTCCGTTCTGAGGTTCCGAGATGATACAGACTGTCTGGGACCGCCCACCTGACAGTTAAGGGCCTGATTAGCATGTTGGGTGCTGAAATTGACAGCAATGATTGCTCAGGAACAGACAGTGGGGGCTATAGAAAAAAACCCACCTCTTCCAGAATCGGTAGAGTGATGTCTATTAAAGGAAACAAAGAGGAGGAGTCGTGGAGGAGGTGAAAGAGCCTCGTTACGTTGTCCCTTTGCTCCTGTAAACTTATACCCCAATTAGGTTTTGTTTTAGGCCCAAGATTTGGATCTTCATCTTATTGTATAGGAATGTTATAGATCTTCATCTTATTGTATAGGAATGTTATAGATCTTCATCTTATTGGATAGGAATGTTATGGATCTTCATCTTATTGGATAGGAATGTTGTCGCACGCGATCGGATTGTGGCGCATCGGCGCCGGCATGCGAAATTAGGGGGCGTGGCCAAATGAAAACCCGACGTATTCGGAAAAACCTCCGCATTTAAAAATGGAAAATGTGTCGCTTGGGACGCACTTACCTTCACTTGGTCCGGGTCGGTGAATTTCAGGGCATCGGGATGCTTTTCAGCGCAGCAGCGCCACCTGGTGGACGGCGGAGGAACTACCATAGTGATTCCCGGCCGGACCTGAATCCACGGCAGAGAAGGCGCCGCTGGATCGCGAATGGGCCGGGTAAGTAAATCTGCCCCTATGTCTCCATGGATACAGACTACAAATAACACTAGTGTAGTCTGGTCTGTGATTCAGGTGTCACTTTCTCATGGTTAGCAGCACAAACCATTGGTTAAGCTATTATATGATGATTATGCCCTCATATATAGGTAGAAGTAAAGATTAATGGCGTTAATAGAGAGAGCCAACCCCAATATTCATCTTGGAGGAGAACGTTGTGTGCCTCTGCCATAGTTGCAATATTAATAGTGGTTCCTAATATGGAATGATTGGACATGAAACTGCACCTAGAAGATCAGCTACTTATAATAATAATTCCTTTATTTGTATAGCGCACACAGATTACGCAGCGCTGCAAAGAGCTTGTCCCTGTCCCCATGGGCCTCACAATCTAATCCATCTACCAGTTTTTTTTTGGAGTGTGGGAGGAAATCGGAGGAAACCCACGCAAACACGGAGAGAACATACAAACTCTTTGCAGATGTTGACCTGGGTGAGACTTGAACCCAGGACCCCAGTGCTGCAAGGCTGTAGTGCTAACCACTGAGTCACCGTGCTGCCCAAACTCTCCTGACATACTCTGTGCTGCTGGGAGAACCCTGCTTCTTTCACTATGTACCTGACACCCATCTCTAATCCCCCTGCTGTCATCAGGCAGACACATCATCACATAGTGGTCCGGTCATATCACCCCTACTGCCCCTTTCCTGAAATACTCTGCACAGCTGTTGTTATTTACAAAATCTCTCCCAAACCAGAGACCAACACGAGTTAAAGATGACAGAGCGGAGATCTCTGATTTCACGCTGGAGCATGTCTGCTTTACAGCTTGTGTAATCCGCCACTAGATCTATTCCACAATTATCCATGGAACACGGCAGCTGGGAGGTCGGAGAATCCCAAAAATGTCATGATGGGAAATAAGACGCACGAAAAATCTCAAGAATTTTCATTTCTATATTTTTGGTGCGAAATGATAGACATCTTGGACTGAGTATTTTGCTCTAGACACATGGATACATCCATGTCATTCAGAGCTTTAGCTATGAAATAGCTGATAACAGGGAGCAATAGAGAACATTTATCATAACAGGAAACTGAGGAAAACTTGTTCTGCTGAAAAACATTTTTATTTTGGACGTGACTGATATCATATATGAAAATTCAGCAAAGGTTTCACAATCTTTATCTTATACAGGGTTTTTTTTTCCTGTGTCATATCTTACAAACTGCTGAGTAATGTATTTTATATCAGCTGGTGATAGGAGGAAAGGGAGGAACAACTACTGAGGCCAAGATTTATACACAAGGGAGGTCATCACCCTGCTGGTCTCAGAGAAATAATGTTTACCAACATAACATACCACCTTCTATAATACTGCCCCTATGTACAAGAATATAACTACTATAATAATGAAAGGTACAATATAACATATCTTTTTTTCTGTAAAACCTATTTTTTATACAAAAACACTTTGGCAGTGTATGTACTATGCTCTGTGGGGACTGGGGGAGTGCTAAAAATGGGTCTCCTGGTGACAGGTTCCCTTTAAGTAGGGGACCGCCTGTATAATATCTATAGAATAATAATAGTAATAATAATCATAATAATAGCAATAATACTAATAAATAAAAATAACCCAAAAATAAAACTCTAGAATATTTGCATTATTATTCATATAAATAATGAATGATAATAAAAAAAGTAATAATGATAATAATTAATAATAATAAGTAATAATACAATAACAGTGATAATAAAAATGGGAATAAGTATAATAAAAAAATAATACAATAATCATAATATTAATAAAAAAATTATGACAAAATAATAAAATAAAAATAATTCAGAGAAATAATAAATGATAGTAAAAAAAGAAATGAAAAGACATTTATGATGATAATAATAAAATAAAATAATAATAAAATAACGATAATAACAACAGTGGTAAAATAATAGTAATGATAATAATTAAAAAAGGTAATGATAAAACATTATAATAAAAATCTAATAATAAAAATTAAATAATAATAACAGCATCAAAAATGTAAAAAATTGTGAAGAGATGTAAAACCTTTTAGTAGTTATAGAATTTTAATTGCTCAAAATAATCTCAATGAGCATTAAATCAACTTTTCAGGTAGTTCAGATTTTTAAAAAAACTGGTATCGTCTTATGTGTAAGCGTCCTATGCAGATATTCTTATGGGGGTCATTTACTCAGGGCCGAATTGCGTTTCTTCCCGACGTGTTACCACGGAATATATATTCGATTTGCGCGATTGTCCAGGTATTGCCACTGGGATTTTTGGCGCACGCGATCGGATTGTGGCGCATCGGCTGCGGACAGTGCGAAATTAGGGGGTGGCCAAATGAAAACCCGAGTATTCGGAAAAAACCTCCGCATTTAAAAATGGAAAATGTGTCGTTGGGACGACTTACCTTCACTTGGTCCGGGGTCGTGAATATAGGGCATCGGGATGCTTTTCAGCGCAGCAGCGGCCACCTGGTGGACGGCGGTAGGAACTACCATAGTGATTCCCGGCCGAGACCGAATCCACCGGCAGAGAGAAGGCGCCGCGGATGCGAATGGGCCGGGTAAGTAAATCTGCCCCTAGTCTCCATGGATACAGACTACAAATAACACTAGTGTAGTCTGGTCTGTGATTCAGGTGTCACTTTCTCATGGTTAGCAGCACAAACCATTGGTTAAGCTATTATATGATGATTATGCCCTCATATATAGGTAAAAGTAAAGATAAATGGCGTTAATAGAGAGAACCAACCCCGATATTCATCTTGGAGGAGAACGTTGTGTGCCTCTGCCATAGTTGCAATATTAATAGTGGTTCCTAATATCAGCTACTTATAATAATAATGATTCATTTACTTATATAGCGCACACAGATTACACAGCGCTGCACAGAGTTTGCCAAATCAGTCCCTGTCCCCATGGGGCTCACAATCTAATCAGCCTACCAGTATATTTTGGAGTTTGGGAGGAAACCGGAGGACCCGGAGGAAACCCACGCAAACACGGAGAGAACATACAAACTCTTTGCAGATGTTGACCTGGGTGGGACTTGAAACCAGGACCCCAGCACTGCAAGGCTGTAGTGCTAACCACTGAGCCACCATACTGCAAGGCTGTAGTGCTAACCACTGAGCCACCGTGCTGCCCAAACTCTCCTGATATACTCTGTGCTGCTGGGAGAACCCTGCTTCTTTCACTATGTACCTGACACCCATCTCTAATCCCCCTGCTGTCATCAGGCAGACACAACATCACATAGTGGTCCGGTCACATCACCCCTACTGCGCCTTTCCTGAAATACTCTGCACAGCTGTTGTTATTTACAAAATCTCTCTCAAACCAGGGACCAACACGAGTTACAGATGACAGAGCGGAGATCTCTGATTTCACGCTGGAGCATGTCTGCTTTACAGCTTGTGTAATCCACCACTAGATCTATTCCACAATTATCCATGGAACACGGCAGCTGGGAGGTCGGAGAATCCCAAAAATGTAATGATGGGAAATAAGACGCACGAAAAATCTTAAGAATTTTCATTTCTATATTTTTGGTGCAAAATGATAGACATCTTGGACTGAGTATTTTGCTCTAGACACATGGATACATCCATGTTATTCAGAGCTTTAGCTATGAAATGGCTGATAACAGGGAGCAACAGAGAACATTTATCATAACAGGAAACTGAGGGAAACTTGTTCTGCTGAAACCCATTTTTATTTTGGACGTGACTGATATCATATATGAAAATTCAGCAAAGGTTTCCAAATCTTTATCTTATGCAAGGATTTTTTCCTGTGTCATATCTTACAAACTGCTGAGTAATGTATTTTATATCAGCTGGTGATAGGAGGAAAATGAGTAACAACTACTGAGGCCAAGATTTATACACAAGGGAAGCCATCAACCTGCTGGTCTCAGAGAAATAATGTTTACCAACATAACATACCACCTTCTATAATACTGCCCCTATGTACAGGAATATAACTACTATAATACTGCCCCCTATGTACAAGAATATAACTACTATAATACTGCCCCCATGTACAGGAATATAACTACTATAATACTGCCCCCTATGTACAGGAATATAACTACTATAATACTGCCCCCTATGTACAGGAATATAACTACTATAATACTGCCCCCTATGTACAAGACCTATGTACAAGAATATAACTACTATAATACTGCCCCCTATGTACAGGAATATAACTACTATAATACTGCCCCTATGTACAAGAATATAACTACTATAATACTGCCCCCTATGTAAAAGAATATAACTACTATAATACTGCTCCCATGACATAGGTTGTCACAGTCTCATCACCCTCATTCCTGGTCCTGCTCTGGTCTGGACCCATTTCTCTCCATTCCTTCATACTTCCAGTTTCTGTTGATGCCGCTTTCCTTTTTTCCTAAACCTTCCCGATCCTCTTTTTATACCGTATAAATATTAAGATTGGAGATTGTCTTGACCATGTCTACATGCCTAAATGCACTGAGTTGCCACGATGTGATTGGCTGATTAGAAATTAAGTGTTGGACAGGTGTACCTAATAAAGTGGCCGGTAAGTTTATATAACAATATGAATACACATCTCTCCAGGGACAATACGTAGTATTGTTTACAGAGGGTGCAGAGCACAGCAGTGTGAGGACATGTACCCAGTGCTTTTGGAGAAGTTACATTCCTGAATATAGATCCATATTTCATGCTGTCTGCTGACATATCCCTTTAAGTTCACTATAGCCACTGAGTAGTTCATAAACTATGTCCCCATTCACCTCTTCAAATTAGATCGTTTATTGTCCTTTCACTTTCTACAGTCAAATCACAGTTTACTGCTGCAATAATTACACAGTAAAAACTGAACACAATGTGCCAAATATAATAATGTACTACTGTTATATAGCCTCATCATACAGACAGTGATACACAGTGCAGCTGTAACTCAGGATCAGTGCAGGATAAGTAATGTCATGTATGTACACAGTGACTGCACCAGCAGCAGAATAGTTAGTGCAGCTCTGGGGTATAATACAGGATGTAACTCAGGATCAGTACAGGATAAGTAATGTCATGTATGTACACAGTGACTGCACCAGCAGCAGATCGATGAGTCAGCTCTGGGATATAATGCAGGATGTAACTCAGAGATCACGTACAGGATAGTAATGTCATTATATGTGACACAGTAAGCATGACTCTGCTACCACCAGCACAGAATAGTGATGACGCTTCTGGTGGATAGACAGGATGTAACTCAGGATCAGTACACACGGCTGTCAATGTCATATTTGGGGTTTTAATGGTTACACAGTGAGCTGCCACCAGAGTCAGAACTATTGAGTGCAGCCTGGGTATCTAAACTGGATGTAACCTCGATCAATACGGATCAGTAATGTCTGTCTATGACACACAGTGACTGCAGACCATGCAGCAGAATAGTGGAGTGAGCTCTCTGGGGTATAATACAGGATAGTAACTCCGCATCAGTACAGGATAAGGTAATCGTCATGTATACACACTGCTGCTACTCACCAGCAGCAGAATAGTGATGCAGCCTGGGGTATAATACAGTGATCGTTAACTCAGATCATTACAGGATTGTAATGTCCATGTATATAGTACACAGTGGACTGCCCCAGCCGACAGAATAGTGAGTGCAGCTCTGGGTTAATACAGTGACGGAGGATGTAACTCAGGATCAGTTACGGTCAGGATAGATATTGCGTTGGTCTATATGTACACAGTGACTGGCGTACCAGGCGAAGAATAGTGAGTGCAGCTCTGGGGAGTATAATACAGGGATTTCTTGGGGACAGCGCTGGGGTGATGGGCGGGGTGACAAGGCTCAGGCAATGTCATGTATATACCCATGACTGACTGCACCAGCACAGAATAGTTGAGTTGCCGCTCTGGGGTATAATACAGGTTACTCAGATCACCACAGGATAAGTAATGTCATGTATGTACACAGTGACTGCACCAGCAGCAGAATAGTGAGTGCAGCTCTGGGGTATAATAGAGGATGTAACTCAGGATCTGTACAGGATAAGTAATGTC
>WNYA01000779.1:0-23709 GCA_019512145.1 Engystomops pustulosus | reverse complement strand
GTATAATACAGGATGTAACTCAGGATCAGTACAGGATAAGTAATGTCATGTATGTACACAGTGACTGCACCAGCAGCAGAATAGTGAGTGCAGCTCTGTGGTATAATACAGGATAAGTTATGTCATGTATGTGCTCAGATTTCTATGATTATTATTACACTATGTTAATGTTTGGTCAGTCTTGGGTTTGTGCAGCGCTCGCTTGTCTTATTTAACACTTTCCCTCACGCGGAGCGGATCCTGACATCTCTAGTGCCGCGCACATTCCTCAGCTAATCCACTTATAATTGTCAGCACTTGTCACTGGTCCCGTCCGACGCTGCTATGATCTCTGCTACCCTCGCCCTGGTCATGCGCCCTCGGAGTACAAGCGACGTTCTTATTCATATTATAGGAAGGGCTTGCACTCGTTGATTGCTGTGCGGTCGTTAGCTGAGTTGCACTCATGTTTCCCCCGAACCACTTTGTATTCTCCATTCTATGCAGGAGGAGTAGGTACACAGATGCCTTAGATGGAAATCTAACCACCAGATGAAGGATTGCAGTAAACCCAAGACACTTACCTGCTGGTGTGTGCTCATTTCTGTCAGGATCTTTCTTCTGTTTACTTTTTTGCTTTTTATATAACCTTGTTTTCTATGAAAATAGATATGTGAAGAATGTATGCAAATGGAACCTAACAGGCTCCAGGCTCCATTGGCATCTACTTAAGCCAGGAGCCCTTATGCTTTTCTGCACAATTTTGGGGGGAAACACTTTTTTTTTTTCTTTGTTTCGTAAAAACTAAAGGTCAATGAGCTAAAAGAAAAGTGATCCTGTCAGACGGGTTCACACACCAGTATGTCTAGTTGTGCTTGTTTACAATCTTCACCTGTGGTTAAAATGTTCCCTTTAAGGAGCCCTCACATCTGTATCAAATGTAATCGAACTGATTGCATGTTCCATTTCCATAGAGCAGAGCTTTCACTGTGTGTAATGAGCTGGCTCTCCACAGACTGTGAATATCCGGAGTCTTTACTGATCTGTGTGTTTCACCCTCCGCATAATGGACTGTACCACACAGAATTCTGCATAGGGGAGTGAACCATCTATCACAGATATTAACTACTGTTAATCTAACAGTTCCTGTACACAAATATATATGGCTTCAGCCGCCCTGACGGTATCTTAAGTATAAAAATGTAGATTGTGAGAGGAGAGGATAAACCTCTATTGCGCAACAAGGAAGAAAACACGAGTTGACAGCCTTAACACAAACATCCCACGCAGATTTTTTTGGAGCATTAACTTGAAATCAATCATCATCATCATCAATCATCCTCCGGCAATGGGATTCTCGGAAACAACTGTAGTGCAGGGGTGCTGCTAGCTCACATATTCAACTAGATGCTTACGGAAGAAGAGCCGGCACTCAACACCGCTGACGAATAAATCCGATCTTTTATTCATATTCCTTTTATAAAACTTTGCCTCTTGTTGGGCTCCTGCTTTTTCCTCTCTCATCCTGTAGCGAGTTTTCAAAGGAATGGAGATAAAAGCTAGCAACGATTTTCTTCTATGGCTTGTCAGTGTATGCTTTGCTTGGGCATCATGGATTCCCACAAACTCAAGAAAACTAGTGGTGTGGAATCAAGCTGGAGTTATACTGCTCTCTCCGCTCTACACTTCTTCAGCACTGATGGGTCACTGGAACGCATCAGTGAACCCAGGAGGTACTTCCACGAGGCATCCTGTGCCAAAATTGGTAGTACTTGCAACCTGGTTACGCAATGGTAAGGGATTGGGAGCTGGAGGCTAGATACTACAATTTTCTCCTTTTTCGGTCACCCTAACCCCTGTAAGTTTGGACTGACATCAACTGGTTGAGGGTTTCACTGCCCCCCGTTGTGGTGGTGGGTTCATTGATATACTCACACTCTATACAACCCGGTAGTCGAAATTTCTTTTCTGGTGGTTGTAGCTTCTGGAGACGGTTTTCAATTGTTTTGCCACGGTCAGGACAATTATTATCAACACCCCAACTTATTGCTGTGCTGGGGGGACAAATCGTGTGCGATGTTTATGGCAAACATGTCACTAGAGGGCTGGCAATCTGGCTGGTGGTGTGCCTCATCCTGCCACTGACCAGGAGTACTAAACTGACTTCTAAATGTGTTGTCCTTATGAGCGTCCACTCATTCCGGGTGCAAGTAGTGATATGGAACCTGTCAACCAGCTGTTTACCACCTGGCCAAACTATCTCAACTACCACACTCCGCCCCCCCTCGTAGGGAACTGAAGAATTCGGTCCCTTCTAAAATTCTCTCTTTATTTAAATCCACCCAGTGGTACTATCAAACAAAATCTTCCGCAAAAGTCTTCTTGGTAAATGAGCAAGAGAGAGAGGTCAGTTTCTTTGCAAGAGATGACGCACTTTCACATGCCTTTTAGATCTCAGAACCTAAGTATATCAAGTCTGGTGTCCATTCTGCAAGATGACTGTTTCTCGATTCTTCTACCAATAAGGCCGGTGCCTGAAATGTCTCATCATTTACAATAACCCAGGATCTTAGAGAACCAAAATAAGGGGCACTACTTTACCCCTGGCCATCTCCAACCCCAATTGTCGCTTTCTCGGGTAGTAAATCACCTCAAGCCAAGTGATCTTTTTTACAATGGGGCATGTGTCCAAACTTTCTCAACTCTCAGTTCTTATGACTTATAGATTCTACGCTGCCTGTATTTATAACAGCTGGGGTTTAGGATCCTGAAACCTTTGCCGCTTTCAACTTACCAGCCCATTAAAGTTCTACAATTACGTTCTGGAGAATGCTGGACAGGTTTCCCGGTCACGTTTGGGCGTCTGGCTCATTCCTCGATTATCTAATCTCCATCCAATCGTGGCTGAGGCGTATGGAAGGCATGCGCAAGGCACTACGACAACCGTGTATTTCTTAACGGGGTGGTTTCCACAGGATAGGGCCTTAACCGTCTGCTCATTACTCAATGGGGCAACAGGGGTCCGGCTGAGGTATGCTGGGACCCATCGGACCCCTTGTTATTCATGACTCGTGGTGGTGGTCTTATCACTGAGTTCCCCACCGGTATGCAAGTTATGTCCCATCCTGTTGGATAGTGCCCTAATTTGTATTGTGGGAAAACTCTTTACACGGTTAAGGCCGGGCCCTTTCCTGTTTTTTCATTCCATTTTTATTCACTCCCAACTTCAAAATCTATAACTTTTTTTTTTACACGTAAAGACTGCGTGACGGCTTGTTTTTCTGTGTAACAAATTGCACTTCATAGAGATGGTATTAAATTTCCATGCCATGTACTGGGACCGGGAAAAAAATTCAAATGGCAGTGAAAATGTGAAAAAAACGCATTTGTGGCCGCCTTCTTGTGGGCTGGATATACTTTCTCCTTTCCTGATGCACCCCAAGTTCATGTCTACTTATTTCTTGGTGGGTCGGTACGATCACGTGGATACCACATTTATAAAGGTTTTATAATGTTTTCATACATTTACAACTAATGATACCTCCTGTCAAAAACTATTTTTGATTTTTCCAACTTCTGGCGCTTAATAACTTTTTTATACTTGGTGTACGAAGCTGTGGGTGGTGTCATTTTTTGCGAAATTTGAATATATTTCAATGATATAATTTTTTAGGACTGACGACCTTTCGATCACTTTTTAGAGATTTTTTTTAATTTAAAATGGCAAAAGTGCATTTTTGACTTTGGGTGCTATTGTCCATTACGGGGTTAACGCATGGAAAACCGTTATTATATTTTTGATCAGATCGGACATTTTCGGATGCAGTGTACCTAATTTGTTTATGATTTTACTGTTTATTTATATTTATGTCAGTTCTAGGGAAAGGGGGGCTGTTTTTGAAATTTTAGGTTTTTTTATTATAATTTTTTTTAAAACTTTTTTTTATTTTTACTATTTTTCAGGCCCCTAGGTATTCTACCCTAGGTAGTCTGATCGTTCCTATCATTACTGCCATATGCTATCAGCACTTGTAATGAGGGTTAAAACGAAATAGCTCGGGTCTTCGGAAGATGGAGGCTGTCAGGCAATGGATCACTGCTCCCCATGACATCACGGGAGCGGCGATCCCAGGTAAGATGGCGGCGCCCTGCGCCTCTATCTTTTGTGAGTAGAGTTGTGCTAGGACCGTTCCGGGTGTTACCGGTAGCCTTTGCTGCAATATCCCAGAGACTTACGGCTATGGAGAGGGCTCGGCCTGTGAGCCTCTCCATGCAGCGCGACCCGACCCGCACTGTGAATCACTGCGCGGCGGACGTCGCGAACCGGTTAAAGTAGAATCTACCATTGATTGGCATCAGGTCCTGATGGAGCAAGAGCCTAAGGGAATTCAAAATGCAGCATTTACGTAGTCTTACTGTGATTGTATCAGCGATCAGACCTCCTAGGGCTAGTGATGGTCGACCTATGACACTGGTGCCAGAGGGGCACTCGAGCATTTCCATGGGCACTCAGGGCCATTCACCAGAGAGACTCCAGGTATCTTCCTGCAGTCCCAGACAGCCCAGGGACTTGTCTTGTGCACTAGAGCTGATTTTTAAAGTGACAGCTGTCTGGACATTTTCTGCTATATGGGTGCCTCAGCTGCTGGTACTCAATAAAACTTGTGACAGAGAATGGAGTATAAATCACAAAGTATAAATTTCTGTGTATGGCACTTTGTGCGATAAATACAGCGGGTTTCCCCCCTTTTTTGTTATGTTTGGGCACGTGGTCCTCTAAAAGTTTGCATCACTGTCTATGGGGGCAGTACCCTAAGGGGGCCTAAAAAAATAATTTAAAAAAAGTTCAAATCCCATCCTCCTGTAGAACAGAAATAAAAAACAACACAAATGAAAAAACTGTTAGTATGCCTTGCCTCAATGCCCAATCTATGAAATATAAAGATCACCCCCGTGATGAACACCTAGTGGAAAAAACATCCAAATCGCCTCATATTACCATGTTTGTTACACATTCAAATTTTTATGAAAGTAGTGATCCAAAGGTCATACGTTCCCCAAAATGGTATCGATGAAAAATTCGCTCAACGCCGTAAAAAAATACATTATCCAGGTCTGGAATGAAATATAAAAAAGTTTGGAATCTTCAGAATATGGGGAAATGGACAAATATGGTATACAAAGATTTGAATTATTTACTGTAGCAAAAATACTGTGAATCCGTTAAAACAGAACCCAAAAGTTTAATTTAGCAAGATACATTTTTACATCATTTGCATTTTGCAATTTTTTTACTGGCTATCTTGTGCTTTCCATGGAACTATTAACACCTGCTCACCGTGACGCATTTAAATAGTGCTTTATATGTTAATGATTCTAACAGATTTATTTAAGAAAATGTTTTTTTTTTTAGTTTGTTTACTATTTCTTTAGTGTACCGTGGGTACTTGAACCCGGGGGGGTGTCTAAAAATACAAAAAACATACCGAAAAAAGTCATCACCCCTTTCCTTTGAAAGCAATAAACAAATAAAACCTATAGACATGTTAGGTACGTCACTACCACAAAAGTGCCCGGTCCTATGGAAATATAAGACGCATTATTCCCGAGCTGGTTGAATCTTGGAGGAAAAAAGAGTCCAATGTACCGTCCCCAAAGATGGAATGAAAACATTCATAATGTTGTCCCACAAAAGAACTCTACAACAGGTCCATATATAAGTATGAATTAATTATTGGCCCAGGACTACGGTAGACTGGCAAAAATTTTTTGTTTAAAAAAATAAAATTTTTCAATTTTACTACAACATAATAAAACCTATATAAAACTTTGGTATCTACGTGACCAACCAACCCAAATACAAACGAAGGGGGGTGTCATTCGGAGCGCTACAGTGAAAGCTGTTAAAAAACGGGACCTTACCAATTGCTTCTTGAATACTTGGTTTCTCCTGTGGAGAAGATGCTAGGGGAGGATTGAAGACTTCTGGATTTGTCGCCACGTGTCTGTGGACAATTCCTCTTATTTTCAAGGGACCTTTTTTAATAAACAAAAAATTGTCGAACCCTTAAACCCGGAGAACATAGCCTGAGCAAGAGTTCTCCGAATCACTTTCCCTTTAAGACTTTCTAGCAACGCGCTAGTATGACGCAGCTCTGGAGAGACAAAGATCAGCACACATTATAATTGTTTTAATCTTATTAGTCAGCATGAAATTTGTTACAGTGAAAACATGGTGACTTCAGCTCTAAATCCCCCCCGGCGTTCCGCCTGTCCACACTGTGG
Source organism: Engystomops pustulosus (assembly GCA_019512145.1). Lineage (NCBI taxonomy): Eukaryota > Metazoa > Chordata > Amphibia > Anura > Leptodactylidae > Engystomops > Engystomops pustulosus. The sequence goes on along the minus strand of WNYA01000779.1, from coordinate 17,445 downwards.
AAACGGATCCCAGCGAGCGCCAACAATCTGCACATAATCCAGGAACTCACACCGGGCCAGGAGAACAGCAAAATTTGTTCCTCGAGAAGCAGTAGTGTGAAAATATAATTATTATTAGTAAATAACTTAAAGGACTGATGTGTGTTTTCTGTAACTTTATCCTAGAGGAAATGTTTTTCCACTGACTTATATCCCCCCACGCAAAGGTCTGTCACTAGGGAGTGACACCTCATCCTACAGATGCACCTCCATATAGTATTCTTGTTCTCTTCTCTTATTCTTTTTAAAGTTTTTTGGGGGTATTTAGGTATAACTACATGAAGCCAGCCCTATCACGTGCTAACCTTTATAGTCCTGCATTCTCGCTAATATTAAGTTATAGGCACAAGCTCATTACTACTGACTCCTACTCCTGTATTTATGGGCACCGCCACTAGTACTACTACTCATACATGTATATTGGGACACAGCCCAGTAACACTTACTCCTATCCTGTATTTATGGGCGCCACCAGCACAAGTACACTACTCCTATCTGTATTGATGGACACAGCACAGTATCTACTTACCCCTATGCCTTGTATAATATGGGCACAAGCCACCAGTCTACACACTTGTATAGCAGACAGTACTCACTCCCTATCCTGTATTATGACAAGCCGTACCCATCCGTATTACCGCCACAGTACTACTACTCATACCAGTCTATATATGGGCACATGCACAGTACATACTCTCTATCCATGTACTATATGGCACCGACTCAGTACTACTACTCATGCCGGTATATCATGGCACAGCACAGTACTACTACTACTCCTACCTGTATTATGGGCCACACGCACCAGTAACTACTCACTCCTATCGCGTTATATGGGCACCAGCCAGTCTACTACTTATCCTGTATATATGGACACAGCACAGAGATACCCTACCTCCTAGCCTCGTAGATATGTGCGCTCGCACATTTACTCTGTAACTCCTATCCTGTATAATATGGACATCAGCACAGTATCACGTGACTCCTATCCAGATTACTGGCCACAGCACGCCTGACTAACTCCTATCCTGTAGAATATGGGACACCAGTACTACTAACTCCTATCCTGTATAGATGGACACATAGCGCACACAGTACTAAAAGCAATCCTATCTTCTCGGAATAATATGAGGCACAAAGATCGCACAGTCACTACTACTCCTATCCTGTATATTTTAAGGCACAGCACAAGTACCTACACTCTTTCCGGTATTATATGGGCCCAAGCACTGTATATCTAATATTCCTATCCTTATTATGTGCCACATGGACAGTACTCCATACTCCTATCCGTAATTATTATGGCACCGCACAGGACACTACTACCCTATTCGACCCTATCTATGGGCACGTTGGCAGTACTACTACTACGCTGATCCTGTACGCATATCAATCACAGCTACAGTACACCACTACTCTATCCTGTATAATATGGGCTCAGCACAGTACTGACGCTTCCTATCCTCGTGTATATATGGACACAGCACAAGTCTACTACTCCTAGTCCGTAATATATGGTGGCAAAGACAAGGTACCAACTCTACTCCTATCCTGTTATATGGACACATACAGTACGAACTATAGCACGCCATATCTGTACTTTATGGCGCACCGGACGCACGTACTATAGCTCCCCTATCCTGTATCTAGGGCACATTGCAGACTACTAAAACGCTTACTCCTGTGTAAATATGATCACAAGCGCAGTACTACATACTCCTATCCTGTATAATATGGAGACAACAGCCACGTACACTCTTCCCTAAATCCAGTGTAATAGCTGGTACACACCGCTCAGTACTAACTACTTACTGCAACCTATCCTGGTATATATACGGCACAGAACGATCATGTACTACTACTGCCTATCCGTGGTCTACTGGGCACAGTATTACCTCTATCTGTGACTTACCTATCCTGTAATCTATGGGCACATTGCAGTACTACTACTCTTATCCTGTGTATATGTAATCACAAGCACAGTACGACTGTCACCTCCCATCCTATATCTATGGGCACAGTTCCTTACATAAACTACTCGTATATCCTGTGTATATTCACCAGGAAGCACAGTTCCATATACTACCTACCGATCCTGTATATGATGGGCACAGCACAAGTACTAACTACTTCCTATCCCTTATATATAGGCAACAGCTCAGTACTACACTCCTATCCTGTATCGATGGGGCCCGTGCATACTTACTCACATACTTTCCTGTATATACTGATCCAGCACAGTACCTCCTCCATATTCCTTGCATGTTAGGAATCTCACAGTCGTCAGTACACTTAGCTACGCCTATCTTATATATACCTGGACCAACGCGACAATCCTACTACTCCAATTCCTGTATATATCGGCAACACTCATGCACAGTACTACGTACTCCTATCCTTATATATTGGCCGCACAGTACTACACTCCTATCCTTATATATGGTCACACAACATACTACTAACTCCGATCCTGTAATATATGAGCACACACACAGTACACTACTAACTACTAACTGACCACTTACTACGACTACCCCTGATCCTGTATTTGGGCACAAACACCGTACTACTCTGCTAACTACTCCTCTTATCAATCCTGTATATAGGCAACAACACAGTCTTACTACTTTCCCATCCTGTATATATGAGCACAATCCAGTACTACCTCGTATCCTTGTTAATAGATGATCAACAGCACAAATACTACACTCGATCCGTATATATCGGTCCAACCAGCAACAGTACCACCTACGCCGCATCCGTACTTATTATCGGTCACAGCAGATACTGACTAACTTTACTATCCGGCAGTGTTTATATTGGGCACTAACACAGTACCTACTACTCTATTCTCTGTATATGGAGGCCCGCCACAGTAAAACTAATACTCCTATCCTGTTTATATATGGGCACATACAACACGCACACTCACGATGCTTTTCCCACCTCCTATCGTCTGTATAAATGGGCACAGTCAGTACTGCTACTACTCCTTCCTGTATAGATGGTCCATACAGTACTACTGGATCTTTTACTACCCTCCCTGTATATCGTCCACAGCAACCATACTACAACTTCCTATCCTGTATTTATGATACCTTCCCGCTCCAGACGCTGGATGTGAATGGCAGTTTACTATCAGGCTCTTGGTCACCACAGCAGTAACAGTACTGTCTACTCTAACTTCTACTACTGTGCACTTATCCTATCCTGATATTAGGGCACATGCCCAGTACTACGACTCCTATCCCTGCTTAGAATGGCACAGGCCGGTGCACGATACTCTAACGCCTATTCTGTAAATGTAGGCACATGCACAGACTACTCACTATCGCTGCTTTTTATATGGGCACAGCACAGTACTACGACTCCTATCTCTGATGATAATTGGTGTCGTCAGCACATTCTTCAACTAACTGTTGTATCTCCTAGTCTTCCCTGTTCATGGGCACAGCACAGTAACTACTACTCCTATCCTTATAATGGGCACAGCCAGTACTACTACTGCCCTACAGAGCCTGTATATTCAATGGGACAGCCACAAAGTACTACTGACTCCCTTATCCTGCTAATATATAGCACAGCAACAGTTATCTACTACTTACTCCAGTCGCTCTGGTAATTGTTGGACTCATATCAGCATCAGTACCTTCTACGTCCTATGCTACTTGTATATTTGGTCTGCCGCAGTACACTATGAGGTCTGACGTGCCTCTCGTTGCACGGACAAATATTGCGTTGGATTTGCCTGGGGTAGCAGTAGGATGGAAAGATTGGACCCCGGTTGGGCGCTGGTGGCATTTTCAAGAGATAGAGGCATCTCGGCTGACGCTGACCTATACAGATCTCCTAGGCTGAGCCGTTTCCTTCATTACAGGGATGGTAACTAATATCAAACTGTAGAGGGCTATTTGTCCCACTGGCTCTAGTAATTAAGGGATTCTGTAAGTCTAAAATGATATGACTCATACCTATATCCCCCCCCCCCCCCCCCCAAAAATGGCATATGGGTCCTGAAATCGGAGCAGAGACTCCTCCATGTCCACAAACTCTGATGTAGCAATAATGATCTTTTCTGCATCTGCAAAATCACATACCATCAAGTGCCCTTGTTGGGCGGTCTGATTCTTTGCAGCACAGATGGAAGCTACTCTCCTTCCCTGGAATCGTCACCTATCAAACCCCCATCAAGCTCAAAAACCACAAAAAAACAACAATGTGAAAACGAAAATTTTTGATAACTTAGTATAAGGCACAAACAAGTCCCAGATCTGTGCAGATGATTCTAACTCTGTTTTTCACAGCCAGAGCTGCATTCAGGACCACTGCTTGCACAGGTCACATGTAAGCTGATACTTGCTGGTTGACCCCCACACAGAACTGCACTATGTAATTAAGAGTTAGCATGCGGGATTCCAAATGCCGAGGTCAGCAGTGCACGGGGGGTTCACGGGATTTGATAAAAACCAAAAAAATACAACCAACGAAGATACTTTTGTGTCCTTGGTCAACTTGTAACTGATGATTCCTGCACACAATTCTAAATCATTGTTAGATTCTTTCGTGCAGAACCCTCTTACAACCACACCTTGATCTGATTAACTAGTTCATAGAAATTTGGGTATGTGGAATTGGGCTCACCACTAGAGGGCGCTCCACTCATGGATTACACCAACTATTATTAAAGTCATGGGATCTGTAAGGTCACTGTGCGTTGAGCTCCCCCTACTACTGGTTGGGTAGTTTGCCCAACCTTAACGAACCATACAGCATTAATTTATTGTTCCACCTCTAGGGGGCAACTCACTTATACTGTCTTGAGTTTTACCTGTTTGTCCGCTGCACTATTCATTTCTAATCCCCAGGTGGTCGGTAATTAGGAGGGGGACAACTCCTTTAATGACGCAAGATATTCAATTTTAAACTGTTTTCCATCTCTTCTCTCCGAGGGGCTTTCTGTTTTTCTATGGCAACATTAAATGTGCTATTTGATAATTTGGGAAACTATTCATGACGGGCAGGTATCCCCTACTTAAGAACACCTTGACTTACTAGACACGCACTCCCTATTTCCACGGACTCGATGTTGGTAAGGATTTCCTGTCCGTTTGTAGTCCACGGACTATCACAAATTAATCGGGTTTGTAATCGCAGTTATCACTAAGGTTGGTCTGGACCCAACTAAGATTTATTGTTTAGTTCCTTGGTTCTTAGTGACATACAAACCAGGTTCTAGTGCAAAATCAAATTGTCACTATCACCAAATAACAAAATTTTTGCACTGGGGTCAAAATATAAATACATTTTCGCGTACTGTTACATAATATTCCTAACTTACGACAAACCTACAGAACATCCTTGTGTCCTATAGCTAATACCGCTAAGGGATGTACTGTCTTGTAATCGGAAACATTTTTGCGAGATGTTCCCCAATTTGCCAACCAAACTCTAAAATCTCTGTAGAGTGTTTTAGAAAACCGCTAGAACATACGTGCAGGATCGTCACAAGAAGCCGCATCTTTTTTAGGGCCAAATAATAACCAACATTGTGATCGACTCTCATAGTAAAGATAAACATGCATCATATGTACCTTCCAGTGGCACACGGGAGACATTCATGCAACCCCCCAAACAACCCACGATTAATACGTACACTACAACCAAAACTGCCACACATCAACAGTAGTCTTACCTATGGAGATAATTAGCAACTAAAGCCACTAAAACGAACTCATAACAAAGAAATCGAAGAATAGAAGACTGCAATAACCTTGATTGACATAAAACTAACGTGGAAGTAACAGACAGGGAGGTGAGAGAAGGTAAATAACAAAATAGATCGGGTTAAAAAAATTGCAAATGACTTAAAGGAAAAAGTTACTAAGAAACTTCGCCCGACTCAACTGCAGCAGAGAGAATAAAACTCAACATAGTGCAAGGAAATATACAATCTGGACGCTTTGTCCTCAAGTGTATTCTCTTAAAGGAGGTAGCGAACACACCAATCCACAGGGGGGGGGGGGGGGGCAGAGCGAGGTTTTATGTGTGGATCTAGCAAGAACACAGCCCCAACTTTAACTAAGTCTTACTGGTCCGGCCATAGTGATTTATGTGCTAGGAGGAATGGGGAGGCGGTAGTGGGATATTTAATAAAATACATACAATGGGGATAGATTAGAAGGATGATGAGGAATTGGATTAGATAGATAAGATTAATGAAGATAGATAGAATAGGTAGATAGATAGACTAGGAATAGATAAGTGTGGATAGTAGAGTGCAGGGCGAGTAGAAAGATAGAGTGATAGCATAGATAGATAGATATAAGGATAGATAGAATACGGAAAAGATAGATAGGAGATAATAGATAGATTAGAATGACTAGTCTTGATAGGAAATTTAATAGGGTGATAGGATATTGCTGGATGATGTGTATAATGTATATAATAATAGTCGACCATGATTGAAGATTTAACGATAGATATATAGATACGATATCATAGATTAGAAAGGACGATAGATAGATAGACAGGTAGATCATAAATATTGACGATAGATATGATGTGTGATAATATAGATAGTAGATAGATATATAGATGTGAGATAGATAAATAGATAGATAGATCTAAGCATTAGATCTAAATAGTAGATAGATATATACGAGATAGATAGAAGATATAGATTATAGATATGCTTGTGATAGATAGATAGAGTACTAGATTAGATGTACTAGATAGATAGGAGATAGATAGAGTGAGAGATAGAATAGAAAGTATAGTAGATGACTAGACTAGACAGTTTAGAGTAGAAAGATATGCGAATAGACTTGGTAATGTAGAGAGATAGATGATCGATTAAATGATACAATAGATAGGATAGATACGATAGATAGTATATGAATGCATGAATTAGATGGATAGATAGATTAGATTTAGTTAACATAGATAATCTATATGATTTATGGTATATAGATAGATAGGATCTGATAGGAGATAGATCTTGTATGGTATCATAGATAGATAGATAAGGATCATAATATAGTATTGATAGACTAGATAGGAGAGGATAGATTAAGATGTCAATAAGATACTGATATATTAGGAGATCGGATAGATAGGTATATAGACACACTTTAGACATAGAAAGATATGAGATAGATAGATAGACATTAGATAAGATATGTTAGAATAGATAGATAGATAGATAGATAGATAGATTTAGATAGATAGTGTGATATTTGATAGATTGTGTGAGTGATAGATAGGAGCTTATAGATAGATAGCTAGAATAAGATAGATAGATAGATAGACCTAGATAGATATGAGATAGAGTGATATATAGATATGAGAGAGATAGATCGAATTATTTGAGTAATAGCATTAGATATATAGATAAGAATAGATATTGATACTAAGACTGGAAAGAAATAGATAGATCGATATGATACGATAGATATATATATAGATAGATAAAGGTTTGGAGATAGATAGATGGACTTAGATAGATAGATATATAGATAGATAATAGATTGAATGGGAATTAGTAGGAGATAAATGACCTATATAGATAGACAGATAGATAGATAGGAGATCGATAGATAGATCGATAGATAGATAGATGGAGGATATCATTTAGATATGATATAGATTAAGTATGATATGGGATATATACATAACGCTATCTAAGGAAACACTGATGGGTAGTATACTCAGTAACGATAAGTGCATGTTAATATTGACATCATAGTAAAGTAACTAGATAATTGAGCATAACAATAGATCTATAAAGGTCAGCCTTACTGGAACGTTTGAGGATATAGTACTGATAGAATCTCTGATGTGGAGACACTTGACTACATATGAAGAGAATAGAAAATGTTATTATATTAGATAGTTGTATAAGTTTATGAGACTAGATATACAATTCATGTCGGATTAAATTATCCACATTTAGTGTCTTTTCCTTGTCTAAAATTGTGTTTACAGCTTTTCTTTGGTGCAGGCATAGATCTATTGTGTTTTTTTTATGTATGGCGCCCTTAATCCCTTTTTCCTTGCAAGGCCCCGCTACGTGCCGCTGAATTTTTATCCCTTAGCGTTACGTTTGGACTTCAAAAGCCAGTAATGTTAAAATCCTTAAATTGGCGCACTGCCTAATAAAAAAGCAACAGCAGCGCACATTTTTTATAAAAAACCAACTTTGCGACAATATGTGGTCTATGTTCCTGCTGTAGTGGTGGGACTGGAAAAGGTCTCAAAAAATTGGGACCAACTAAGAGGCAAATTTACTAGCCTGTTACTTGATACAAAAACCTAACTCGTATAAACCCTCCCACGACGCCCCGGAGCTCGCACATGTAAACAAGTGGATCGCGTACGAGGTCTGGAGCCTGGCACATGTTAGAGACGTTGAGTTGGATACGTGTGGAGGATCGAGGCGTGGTACACTGCATCTGTGTAACTTATGGAGGCGTACGAGGCTTGGAGTCCGCACATGTACATGGAATGGGCACAATAGGCAGAAGCCCTGCACATGTTAACGAGTGGATGGGTGGGTGAACTGATGTGCTGGAGCCGCACTTGTGTTAAACAGTGGAATGGGCTAAGAGGCTGGAGCTCGCACATGTGACTAGTGGACGGGTAACAGGCTGGGGAGCCTGCACTATTTACAACTAATTGGGCGGGGTACGAGGCTGTAGTCATTGCACATGGTACAAAGGAAGGGTACTAGGCTGGAGCCGCACAGTAACGAGTGGAGGGTAACGAGCGTGCAAGACGCACAGTACTGGCGGGTCCGAGGCTGGATGTGACCGCACACAGTAACAAGATGCAAAGGTACTGACGGCTGGAGCCGCTAGCGTGTGCTTGAACATGAGTTATAGGGTCCGTAGGGCTGAGAGCCGCACATTTAACAATGGACGGGTACGAGGCTGGAGCCTCTACTGTAATCACATGTGGACGGTTATACAAGGCTGGAGGGCCAGCACATGTACTATGGAAGGGTAGAGGCTGGAGCCCTACATGTAACCAGTTGGACGGGTACGATGGCTTTGGACGCACAGGTAACTAGTGGAGGTAACGTGGCGTGGGACGACCGCACAGTGTAGCTCATGCCAGGTACGAGGCCTGCGAGCCGCACAATGTAGCTATTGGACGGGTACGAGGCTGCTGGAGCGCACATTGTACAATGTGGCAATGGGTAAGGAGGCTGGTGCCGTCGACTGTTGCATGCACAGTGGCCGGGTACCGAGCTGGAGCCGGTCGCACATGTAACAGTGATGGCCGGGTCTGAGGCTGGAGGCCGCACATAGTAACAAGTTGAACGGGTAACGAGGCTAGAGCCACAAAGGTTAGTACCAGTGGAAGGGTACGAGGCCTTGGAGCCCGCACCTCGTAACGAAGCCTTGCAGGCCTGATGGCTTGGAGCAGCACATGTACAAGTGGAAGGGTAAACTGAGGCTGGGACCCCCATGTATCGTAGTGGATGGAGCAACGAGGACTGGTACGCCGCTACTTGTGTACGTTGTGGATTAGTACGAGGCTTGGAGCAGCAATTACCAATGGAAAGGTAATCGAGGCCCGATCCCGCACAGGTAACTAGGCTCAGGTGTAGAGGTCACGGAGCCAGCACTGTAACAGTGGAAGGGTACGAGCTGGAACCAACACGTGTACAAGTGGAAGGGTGCGACGCGCTGGGAGTCCGGACACATTAATTAGTGGATGGGTGTCATGCACGTTGGGCTGGCGCAGTGTCAGCGATTTTAACAATAGTGGGAAGGGATACGATGCCTGGAGCCGCCTATTAATAAGTGGCGAATGGGGACGGGTGCTGGACCGCACATGTACAAGTTGGGAATGTGTCTAACGAGGCTGGAGTCAAAGCACATGTAACGTAATGGTTGGAATGGACGCAAGGCCTGCGGAGTGCCAGCACATGTATCCTAGTGGAAATTGAGTATCCAGGCGGGAGCCGTCACTATAGTACCAATGGAAGGGGTACGAGGCGGAGCCGCACATGTAACAAGTGGAAGGGTAAACAGGCTGTAGCCGCACATGTAACTCAGTGGAAGGGGAAGAGTCTGGACCGCACATGTACCATTGGAAGGGTACGAGTCTGGAGCCTCACAAAATGTACACGTGGCACGGGTACAAGGCTTGAACGCACATTGTACCAAGTGAATGGGTACAGAGCTTGAGCCGCACATAGATGTAACACTAAAATGCACTTTCGAGGCTGGAGCCGCGCACCATGTAACTATTGGCCGGGTACAGGCTGGAGCCCGAACATGTAATAGTGGCCCGGGTACTAAGGCTGGAGGCCTCACATGGTAACCGCTGGCCGGTTAACGGCGCGCTAGGGCCGCACAAGCTAGCTAAATCGGGCTATGGTCCGGTGTGTACTGTGCCTGGGAGTGCCTGCACTTTTCACAATTGTACCTGGGTTTACGAGGCTGTGTAGGCCGCACATAACTGTGGACCGGGTACTGAGGCTGCCAGCCGCACAAACGTAACTAGTGGCCGGGTTACGGACTCTGGAATTGATAGTTCTGTGTAAATATCATTAGCCGACAAAAAGCTTCTAAGGCTAGGAGCCGCCGCACACTTGTGTTGACTGTGGGCCTACCGGAGTAAATCGCGTAGGCTGGTGGAGATCCGCACCATGTAACTAGTGTTGCGATCGGGTACGAGGCTGGAGCCGCACATGTAACTAGTGGCCGGTCACGAAGCTGCGAGCCGCACATGTAACTTGGTCCCGGGGTGGTACTGGTAAGGTCGGCGGAGCCCGCACATTATACTAGTGGCCGGGTAACGAGGGTGGAGCCGCCTGTTACCCTAAGTGGCCCGGCCGGTAACGAGGCTGAAACACTTTCCCTCACGCGGAGCGGATCCTGACATCTCTAGTGCCGCGCACATTCCTCAGCTAATCCACTTATAATTGTCAGCACTTGTCACTGGTCCCTGTCGCGCTGCTATGAGTCTCTGATACCTCGCCCTGTCATGGCCCTCGGAGTTACACAGCGACGTCTCTGATACCTCGCCCTGTCATGGCCCTCGGAGTTACACAGCGACGTTCTTTCATATTATAAGGGAAGGGCTGCACTCGTTGTGCTGTGCGGGTGCTGAGTTGCACTCATGTTTCCACACTTGTATTTCCATTCTTTGCAGGAGGAGTAGGTAACACAGTGCTTAGAGGAAATCTACCACCAGGATGAAGGATTGTAAACCCAGCACTTACCTGCTGGTGTGTGCTCATTCTGTCAGGATCTGTTCTTCTTTTAGCTTTTTATACCTTTGTTTTTATGAAAATAGATGTGAAGAATTATGCAAATGAACCTAAAGGGCTCCAGGCTCCATTGGCATCTATTAAGCCAGGAGCCCCTTAGGCTTTTCTGCACAATTATTAAAACTTTTTTTTTTTTTTCCGTAAAAACAAAGGTCCTAAGAAGCTAAAAGAAAAGTGGATCCTGTCAGAGGGGTCACACACCAGTATGTCAGTGTGCTTGGTTTACAATCCTTCATCCTGGTGGTAAAATGTCCTTTAAGAGCCCTTCACATCATGTATACAAATGTATCGAAACTGATTTGCATGTTCCATTTCCATAGAGCGGAGCTTCACTGTGTGTAATGATCGTGGCTCTCCACAGACTGTAATATTCCGGAGTCTTTACTGATCTGTGTGTCACCCATCGCATAATGGACTGTACCACACAGATTTCTACATAGGGGGAGGAAACATCTATCACAGTTATTACTGTTAATCAGACAGGTTCCTGTAACACAAATATATATGGCTCAGCCTCCCTGACTGTATACTTAAGGTATAAAGAATGTAGATGGAGAGGAAGAGGATAAACCTATTGCACAAAAGGAAGAAAACAGAGTGGCACAGCGCTAACAAAACATCCCACGGCAGATTTTTTTGGAGCATTAACTTGAAATCAATCATCATCATCATCATCATCATCCAGGCAATGAGGATCTGGAAACAAACTGTGTGCAGGGGTGCTCTAGCTCACATAGGTCACGATGCTTAGGAAAGAAAGAGCCGGCACTCACCGCTGACGAAGTAAAATCGATCTTTTATTCCATATCGCTTTAAAAACTTTGCCTCTTGTGGGCTCCTGCTTTATTCCTCTCTCCTGTAGCGAAGTTTTCAAAGTGATATGGAATAAAAGCTAGCAAAGATGTTTCCTTCTCTGGCTTGTCAGGTGATGCTTTGCTGAGGCATCATGGGATATCCACAAATCAGAGAAGAAATAGTGTGTGGAATCAAGCTGGAGTTATACTCTGCTCCGGCTCACAGTCTTCAGCACTGATGGGTCAACTGGAACGACCATCAGTGGAACCAAGGATGGTACTTCATCGGAGGCATCCGTGCCAAAATTGGGAAGACCGACGCAATGTAGGGATTGGGAGCTGGAGCAGGATACACATTTTCTCCTTTTTGGTCACCCTAACCCCTAGTAGATTGGACTCACTGTTTGAGGGGTTTCACTGCCCCCCGTTTGGTGGTGGTTCATGATACACTTTAAATCCCGTGTAGTCATAAATTTTTTCTGGTGTTTGTAGCTGTCTGAGACTGTTTCAGATGTTGTTGCCATTTTAGGACATATTTATCAACCCCTTATTGACTCCAATTTGCCTTTTTATGGCAGTCACTAAGGGGCCTCGGCTGCTGCTCAGTGCCAGTGCCAGGAGGAACAGCTACTTTGTTGTCTTATGAGCTTCCACCGTGCAAGTTTATAGGGAACCTGTCACCAGCTTTTACCCCATTCAACTACCGGCCCCCTCAGGTAGGGAATGAAATGTCCCTTCTAAAATTCTCTCTTTTATTTAAAATCTCACCCATGTAACTATAAAAAAAATCTTCCCAAAAGTCTTGTGAAAATGAGCAGAGAAGAGTCATTTTTTGCAAGAGATGACTCACTTCACATGCCTTTTATCTCAGACTTTATCAAGTTCTGGTGTCATTGTAAAGATGACTGTTTCTCTTTCGACAAAGGCGTGCTGAAATTCTCATCTTTACAATAACCCAAGTTTTAGAGACCAAAATATGGGGCAATTTTACTGGCATTCATCGCCCAACGTCTAATAGTAAATCACCTCAAGCCAAAGTGACTTTTTACGAATGGGCTGAAACTTTCATCTCATTTCTTATGACTTTATAGCTGCCTGTATTTATACAGCTGGGGTTTAGGATCCTGAACTGTTTAACTTACAGCCATTAAAGGTTCTCATTAGGGAGAAATGTGACAGGTTCCGGTCAGTTTTGTCTGCTCCTGAACTTCTCCCAATGTTTAGGGTATGGAAAGGCATGCGCAAGGCATACGTAAAACCGTTATTTTCTTAAAGGGGTTTTCCACAGGATAGGGCCTAACGTCTGCTTCATTACTCTAATGGGGCAACAAGGGGTCCGGCTGAGGTATGCGGGACCCCATCGGACCCCTTGTTTTCATGATCTGTGGGGTCTTATCACTGAGTTCCCCACCGGTATGCAAGTTATGTCCCATCCTGTGGATAGTGCCTAATTTGTATTGGTGGGAAAACTCCTTTAACCGGTTAAGGACCGGGCCCTTTCCTGTTTTTTCATTTCCATTTTTCACTCCCAACCTTCAAAAATCTATAACTTTTTTTTTTTTACACGTAAAGAGCTGCGTGACGGCTTGTTTTCTGTGTAACAAATTGCACTTCATAGAGATGGTATTAAATATTCCATGCCATGTACTGGGAAGCGGGAAAAAAATTCCAAATGCAGTGAAAATGGTGAAAAAACGCATTTGTGCCGCCTTCTTGTGGGCTTGGATATTACTTCTTTCACTGTGCACCCCAAATGTCATGTCTACTTTATTCTTTGGGTCGGTACGATCACGTGGATACCACATTTATAAAGGTTTTATAATGTTTTCATACATTTACAAAAATGAAAACCTCCTGTACAAAAATAATTTTTTTGATTTTGCCAACTTCTGGCGCTAATAACTTTTTTATACTTTGGTGTACGAAGCTGTGGGTGGTGTCATTTTTTGCGAAATTTGATAATATTTTCAATGATATAATTTTTAGGACTGTACGACCTTTCGATCACTTTTTATAGATTTTTTTTATATTTTTTAAAATGGCAAAAAAGTGCCATTTTTGACTTTGGGTGCTATTGTCCATTACGGGGTTAAACGCATTGAAAAACCGTTATTATATTTTGATAGATCGGACATTTTCGGATGCAGTGATACCTAATGTGTTTATGATTTTTACTGTTTATTTATATTTATGTCAGTTCTAGGGAAAGGGGGGCTGGTTTGAAATTTTAGGTTTTTTTATTATAATTTTTTTTAAAACTTTTTTTTATTTTTACTATTTTTCAGGCTCCCTAGGGTATTCTAACCCTAGGTAGTCTGATCGATCCTATCATATACTGCCATACTGCTATCAGCACATTGTAATGAAGGGGTTAAAACGAAATAGCCTCGGGTCTTCGGAAGATGGAGGCTGTCATGGCAATGGATCACTGCTCCCCAATGACATCACGGGAGCGGCGATCCCAGGTAAGATGGCGGCGCCCATGCGCCTCTATCTTTTTGAGTAGAGTTGTGCTAGGACCGTTCGCGGGTGTTACCGGTAAGCCTTTGCTGCAATATGCCTCAAAGACTTACCGGCTATGGAGAGGGCTCGGCCTGTGAGCCCTCTCCATGCAGCGCGACCCGACCGCCACTGTGAATACACGGCGGGCGGGCGCGAACCGGTTAAAGTAGATCTACCATTTGATTGCATCAGTTCCTGATGGAGGCAGAGCCTAAGGGAATTCACAGAATGCAGCATTACTGTAGTCTTACTGTTGATTGTATCAGCGATCAGACCTCCTAGGGCAGTGATGGCTAACCTATGGCACTGGTGCCAGAGGTGGCACTCGGAGCCCTTTCCATGGGCACTCAGGCCATCACCAGAGATGACTCCAGGTATCTTCCTGCAGTCCCAGACAGCCCAGGACTTGCTGTGCACAGAGCTATTTTAAAGTGACAGCTGTACCTGGGACTATTTTCTGCTATATTGGTGCCTCAGGTGCTGGTATCAATGAAAACTGTGACAGAGAATGGAGTATAAATCACAAATTAAATTTCTGTGTTGGCACTTTGCGATAAATAAGCGGGTCTTTGTTGTAGTTTGGGCACTTGGTCTCTAAAAGGTTTGCCATCACTGTCCTAGGGTGCAAGTACCCTAAGGGGGCCTAAAAAAATAAATTTAAAAAAAAGTTCAAATCCCATTCCTTCCTGTAGAACAGAAATAAAAAGAAACAAAATGATAAAACATGTTAGGTATCGCTTTGCCCTAAAATGCCCAATCTATGAAAATATAAAGATCACCACCAGTGATGAACACCTAGTGGAAAAAACATCCAAATCGCCAACATATTACCATTTTGTTACAAATAAAAATTTTTATGAAAAGTGATCCAAAGGTCATACAGTCCCCAAAATGGTATCGATGAAAAATTCAGCTCAAGCCGTAAAAAAAATATACATTATACAGGTCTGGACAATGAAATATAAAAAAGTTATGGACTTCAGAATATGGGGAAATGGCAAATATGGTTATACAAAAGATTTGAATTTATTTACTGTAGCAAAAAATACTGTGAAATCCGTAAAAACAGAACCCAAAAAATTACTTTTGCAAATTAATTTTTAGATGAGTTTGCACATGCAATTTTTTTCCTGCTTTCCTGTGCGTTTCATGGAATATTAACCCCTTGCTACACCCGGACGCATGTAAAATTGCTTTATATGTTAGGATCTAACAGATTTTTATTTAAGAAAAATGTTTTTTTTTTTAGTTTGTTTACTATATTTTTAGACCCGTTGGGGTACTTGAACCCTGGGGGGGGTGTCTAAAAATACAAAAAACATACCGAAAAAAGTTCGCATCACCCCCTTTCCTTTGAAAAGAAAATAAACAAATAAAACCATAGACATGTTAGGTATCGTCACATCCCAAAATGCCCGGTCTATGGAAATATAAAGACGATTATTCCCAGTGGTGAATCCTGTGATGGAAAATAGAGTCCAAATGTACCGTCCCCAAAATGGAAGTGATGAAAACATCATAATGTCCCACAAAAATGACACCTTACACAGGTCCATATATAAGTATGAAAAAATTATTGGCCTCAGACTACGGGAGACTGGAAAAAATTTTTTGTATAAAAAAATAAAATTTTTAAAATTTACTAAAAACATAATAAAACCTATATAACTTTGGTATCTACGTGACCAAACCAACCCAAATTACAAAGGAAGGGGGGCGTCATTCGGAGCGCACAGTGAAAGCTGTAAAAACAGGACCCTTACCAATTGCTTTCTTGTAATACTTGGTTTCTCCTGTGGAGGAGCTGTAGGGGGATTGAAGACTTCTGGATTTTTCCCACTGATCTGTGGACAATCCTCTTATTTCAAGGGACTTTTTTAATAAACAAAAATTGTCGAACCCTCTAACCCGGAAACAGAGCCTGAGCATAGAGTCCTCCGAAATCACTTTCCCTTTAAGACATTTCTAAGCACCGGCTAGTAGAGCGCAGCTCTGGAGGAAAAGCAGCACCAATTATATTGTTTAATTTATTAAGTCAGTGAAATTTGTTACAGTGAAACATGGTGACTTCAGCTCTAAATCCCCCGGCGTTCCGCCTGTCACACTGAAACGGACTCCCAGCGAGCGCAGACATTGCACATAACCAGGAACCTCACACCGGGCAGGAGAACCAGCAAATTTGTTTCTCGGAGAAGAAGTGTGAAAATATAAATTATATTATAATATAAATTAAAGGCTGATGTGTGTTTTCTGTAACTTATCCATAGAGGAAATAGTTTCCATTGACTTATCTCCCCCCAGCACACGGTCTGCACAGGGAGGACACTCATCACTACAGCAGCTCTACCATATATATTCTACTGGTTCTCTTATTTCTTTTTAAATTTTTGGGGGTATATTTAGTGTAACTACATGAAGCAGCCCCATCAGTGCTAACCTTTATATCACTTCTGCTAATATATAATTTATAGGCACAGCTCATTACTACTACTCCTATCCTGTATTTATGGGCACCGCACAGTACTACTACTCCTATCCTGTATATATGGGCACAGCACAGTACTACTACTCCTATCCTGTATTTATGGGCACCGCACAGTACTACTACTCCTATCCTGTATATATGGACACAGCACAGTACTACTACTCCTATCCTGTATATATGGACACAGCACAGTACTACTACTCCTATCCGGTATATATGGGCACAGCACAGTACTACTACTCCTATCCTGTATATATGGACACAGCACAGTACTACTACTCCTATCCGATATATGGGCACAGCACAGTACTACTACTCCTATCCTGTATATATGGGCACAGCAC